>JAMKCH010007125.1:0-58970 GCA_023653785.1 Ophioderma brevispina
TGTACAAATAGCCAACCTCCAGATAAATACCTCAACAGTTTTCTGTTATGAAACTAGAGTAATATTTGTATTAAATATCCGGATCCGAACAATTAACACAGTGACCTATGGGGAACTGAAATAAAAATACTCTGGAAATTAAAACGAAGTGTATCAATTGGAATTTCCAACATAAGTTTATTTATGCTCGCCAGTTTCTCCGAGCTTCTATATAAGTTTATTTATACAGAATCTACCAGGGTGGAAAGGGTTAAAGGCCGACTCAGAGATTTCCTGAGGAGGGCGCCCTCAATTTCCAAAAAAATCGTGTTTTTTGCATGTATATAATGCTTGTCCATATACTAATCACTGTGTGAAATTGCTAAGCTTAAATCGAATTCCTTCATATAGAAAATCACAACTTTGTTATAAAATTCCGGATCCGGAATTTTTGTTATACACAGTATCCTATAGGACGTAATACTACACGTAAATGTTTACTGCATCAAAACGAAAAATCCGATTCATCTCAAATTTCGGAATTGTGCATTTTAGGTTACTATCTTTAGTTCTAGGTGACTATTTTTCATTATTACACCAAAAAAATAATATTTTGAAATCTCTGAGTCAGACTTTAACATCATTACATAGGATGTGTAGGGCTTATTCACACGATACAGTCATGATAATTTGACTAGACAAAAATTGAGTGCACGTTTTATACCCCGAGACACATACATTCCCTTGAGCAACAGGAGAGAGAGGAATTTTTATCAAACCTGGATTATGCTAATTGTGGAATCTTGGTTTGCTTAATTGGACAAAAGGAAGCATATGTTACTTGTGTGAAAAATGCCAGGAACAAATGTAACTGTACTGTAAAGTGGTCATGCACTTTAAAAGTCATACCTGGGGGCAAATCTGGGTTAATTGGCATGATCAGTGATTCTAAAATCAGAAGGAAAAAAAAATAATTAAAAAATTTTTTTTTTTTTTTGAGCGTGCGTGTAGGTTGTCTAACATATTCTACAAGCGATACAATTGAAAGTGCCCTAATAATGGTCAAATTGACATATTTTCCGAAATCGTACATACAAACAAAAAAAGCTACATGCAATAAAATCAGGCTTAAGGAAATAGCTGTTTTACTTATCTTTCACTTTTAAGGTATTTGTACATTTTTTTGGTCATATTATTTTGTGAATCGCCTATTTAAACATAGTTGCTGTGGGTGGTGGAACTGCGGTCTCTGCGGTGAACATGCCACATGTCTGAAGGTAAGTTGCACACAGCCAATGGCAAGAATCACAGTTTCAGAGTCAGATGCTCCCATTTTTAAACCCATTCTCCTATACTTGGTTGCTGTTAGAATAAAATGTACTCAAGTACCTCCAAGTGTTAATGTATAGATACTTTAGTTTTAAGTAACCACGCATCTGTAGCAGATGTTTTATATAAATTAGATTGGATTTTGATTAACCTATCTTCATCACTTCAGTAAAATTAACCAACTTGATTTTATGTATCAATAATTATTAAGTGTTCCCACGACAGTTCAAAGCTAAAATACATCTCTGCCAGAAAAGATTAAAATGTGTCAGCTTAGCATCGCCATGGTTTTGCTGAAGGTACTGCGTAGGTATATACTAAAATATCAGTTACAATGACACAGGTCCATTAGGGTGAGGTTACTGTTAGTATGTCAAGATGAACAAGTATACCTTAAGGAACAACCACTGCACAAACTCTTCATACTACTCAATTGGCAGTTTGTGTGGAAAATAATAACAAAATTATCTTGTTCACCAGTATTGACACTCTACGCATATATTGGCCACTCGGACTCCCCATTTCTTGTGAAATGTTCTTACATTTGTGAAATATAAGACCATTGATCTGTGTGCAAGGTACATGAACAGATGCATTCAACATCAGCTAAATCCCATTGGGGTGAGGTTACTGTAAGTATGTCAAGATGAACAGTCATTCCTTTTAAATCACCTATTATTTGTACTGCACAAATAATAATAGCTGTTAAATTAGAAATCTCAGACAAATATTGACTATTTGAACATACCTTTTGTCACCCCTTACAATGCCCAGGGGTTACTCAACAATTATGACCATACAGCGACGTGCCGCATTTTCAGCCTTCTGGTATATATGAATGTTCCCTTTTTCATGGCAATTTTGGCATAGTAATGGGTCATTTTTTCAAAGTGTTCTAAAATTTGTTGGGAAAATTAGTCTAATTTTCCTCGATCCAAAACTAATTTTTTCCAAGTTTGCTTAAAAGGTCAAAAGTTGAAGAAAAACAAAATCCTTTCAGTTTTTTATTTTTATTTGAGGCAGAACTTTTGGGGGAAGGCAAATCAATTGATTTTAGTTTTTGACAGATTATAAAACATATGCAAAATTTAACAGTTCAATTTTCAATTGTGTAGCAACAGTCAAAGGGAACAACTGATATTGAATTGTTTTTAAATTTGTAAAAAATGTCCTTGGATAATCAGCAGTTTTGTAAATGATCTTAAAGTGTTTTCCTTTTGTGATAGATATCAAAATAACAAACTAAATTAAACTAAAAAATAGCATAGCAAAGAGTCAGATAAGTAACAATTCACTAAAATTATGGGAAAAAAGTTATTTTTGTTTTCAATGTAAATAGATTTGTTAGTGCAGAACATTGTTTCTTTTAATATAATATGCCAAATTTGATGCTTTTATCACAGTTTAAAATATTATCCCCATCTACCTCACTACTTCAGAGATAAACGTTTAACAGTTATTAAAAACCTTATTGAAATATGTTGTTTAGTATTGGTTGTTCACCATTACCGTGCCTGTATTAGAATGCAACAATTGATGATTAAAATCAAATCAAGATTTTTAGATGCTGGTGTAGACAAGTGCTTGTAAGGTAATAATCGCCTCAAATCTATTAAGTGAAAAGGTCATATATTAATTTTCAGACATTTTCACTGATTTATTTTTTTACAAAATTCAATAGTTTTATTCCAAATTCCTTTAGTTATTAAGTGTGCAGGGAAGTGTATTATAGTTTTTAACTTGTTTAAAACAGCTGTGACTGTTTTGTAGAAAATAAGACAAATATCAAAATTAAAAATGAATTCTACATTAGATTTAAAATTCCTCCAAAGGCTTTTTTTTTTAAAGGTGCAACGAGAGATTTCAAATTAAAAGGGGGTCCCTCAAAAAATATAGAAATCTGATTTTGCCCAGTTGTAAAGCTTTTTATCAAAAATTCCCCCAATCGAAAGGATTAAGCGTGAGAACTGTTTCTTTGGTACCCAAAATTGTGAAATTTCTAATTTCCTATAGAAGCAAATACGAAATTCAGCCTTGTGTTTTCATTGAAATATAGCATGAAAATCATCTTTTAATTTTATAAGCTTTTCTGAGCCAAATAAAAGGTTAGGGAATCTATTGCATGTCTAATCTGGAAAATATGGACACTTGAAATCTCTCTTGCACTTTTAAAAAACACAAATCACAAATCTTTTTGGCTTTATTAAACAAGTGGATTAGCAGGTTGAAGTGAATAGAATTATAATTATAGACCATATGGGGGGGGGGGGGGGGTACCTGTCACTTAAAGCCTGGGTAATCATTGTGCATTACAATGGTCCCAGAGGTGTGACATTCAGGAGAACAGAGAAATGGATTGAACTGATGCCCCTTTTCAGAAGGCTTTGTTTTAAATCGGATTACCCTTTCAAAGACCACAATCTTGGACAAAAGTAGTTGACAAACTTGTGAAAATTTGTTCTTTACATTTGCATAATTCAACATGTTAAACTTTTTGTATAAAAGCTTGAAGGTTTTTCTAATAAAACCTCCCCTCCCCACCAATCAATTTGGAGTATTGTTATGTAGTTATTTTATTTATTTTTCTTATATGGAAAACTTTCAATACAACAGTACTGGTCTCCAAAGAGGTCCAAGATTTTAAAAATACCAATGAAATCTACATAATATGATACATAAATAATCTAAAAGTAAATGACAAATTAAAATATATTTTGAAAACAAAAGCAAGAAAATTGCAGTGTAATGCTACACCAAAATTAATTTTACTCCTAAATAACTCATTCTGCTTCATGTCAGAGAAGGAAATGGGCATCTTTATATCAGCCGAGAGTTGGTTCAAATGACAAGCAGCTCTATAATGAAAAGTGCGCTTACCAGCAGTAATATTCATGATGGCACCATAAGGTATTACTGCTGGACTTCTAGTAACTCTTTCATGGCCGTGGTGAGTGATGAAAAGTAAAGCATGTTGATATATACAGGAGCAATTCCTTTAAGACATTTAAAAGAACAAAAGAAGATGTTGATTCCATCTACATTCAGTTTTTTATCCCAATTGAGAGGTCCTGCAATCATTTTGTCTATTGAGTCCTGATGTCTGCACTGAGGATAACACGAGCAAGTTTTATTATGCAGTGTTTGAAACGATGATTATGGTAGAGCGGTTAAGTTTGACCACATACGGACTTACCAATGTGTAAACATGTGGAAATTAAAACCATGGCTTCTGCACAGAACCCCACTAACTTAACTGTATTAAAAGGAAGGAAAAGAAAATATGTTAGGTGCCACTGTAAACACAATTCAGGTTTCAGCTTCTGTTCTGGGGAGAGAGGAAGTGTTGCAACACTTTTGTCCAAGATTACAGGGGGGGGGGGGGGGGTACCTGTTCAAATGCCACTTGGATACCCTATTCGAGACACAGGACTCAGGCCTGGCCAGTGTGAGTGATTTTTTTAACATACCGATTTGAATTTGGGACTTCAGCATTCATTTGATCGATGTTATGGACTGTTGCTATCAGATGTGGGAGTGAATATTGATGCCAACAATCATCATTCTACACATCCTTGATAAATTTGCCAACTTAGGCCAAAAAAAAAAACAAGTTTGTCTCGACGAAATGTTGAAAAAAAAAATGCAAATTGGCTTTTTTTTTTAGGAAAAGCCAAATGCGAAATATTTTAATTGATTTTTGACCCACTTTTTTTTTTGCAGCCGGAATTTTAATTGTTTTCGGAAATGTTTTCAAAAAAACAATTTAAAAGTGAGCAAAAACCTAAAAAAATGCACTAAAACACCCATTGTAAACAAAATGCAGTGCGGTCTTCTGAGACTAAACTTTTTTCTTCTTGGGCATTATCTAAAACTGAAAAATACACCCAAGTTTATTGCCAAGATCCTTCTGGCTGTTGGGCCGGTTGTGTGCTCTCGTGGTGGATCCCCCCCCCCTTTAATTCAGTGAGAATTAACCCCGACCCCCGAAACTTTGGCATGTATTCTTAGGATATACGCATGCGCAGAATGAACATGGCCCTCCCCCCACCCCCCAGACCGCCGGGGGTAGGGGGGTACTTAAAGACACCATCAGTTCAATATTGGAAATATGCAGGAATAGCTGAAAAGGGAGCAATAAGTCTATAGAATTCCCATAAGTTAAATTTTACAACTAAAAAATTGACCGAAAAGTAAGAAAATTGCAGTACGAAAAAGATATGACTCCCCATTCAATTACGTATTACGAACTGTATTTACTAAAATATCAAATTTTGTCCTTATTAGGTTGTGTTTAGGGATAGCTATATTGTTGCAGACATACAACAATCTGTAAATCACTGATAGTGCCTTTAATAATGGTTTGACATAAATATAGACCACATTTTCATAGAAAACATTGGTGGGGAATAATACATTAGTAACTGATAATCCTATGGTTTTCTGAGTGGTTTAACCCAGAAAAAACCTAAATTTGAATGTCATCTTAGTAGGTTATCTAAAGAAATAATGGTATTACTAACTCAATCTGAAAGTTGTACTTCTTGTTTTTGTTCATTTCAATTAGACTGGTTATATTTCTCAAAAAGAAACTAGTCGAAGGCATTTTTGAGTAAAAGCAATTGAAATGGTGTTTCTATATGCAAATTTTATGCTGATCCCCAAAGCAGATTTTTAGGGGAAGTGTGCCTAATTTGCATAAATTCAAAATAGCCGCCATTTTGATGTTTTTTGTACATAACTCAAGATTTAAGGCTTGTAGAGACTTCATTCTTGTGTCTATACATATATTTTCAGGGTCAAGGAATACAATTAGAACATTAGTTATAGCATTAGGTCATATGTTGACAGTTAATTTGCACAAAATTCAAAATTTTGGGACCAGAAAATTTGAAATCAGCATAAAATTTTCATCTAAAAACACTAACCCAATTGCTTTTTACTCATAAATGCCTTCGTCTTATTGTAGGAACCACTTTTTGAAAAATGGAACCAGTCTAAATGTTGTTTTGTGTCTAAAGGCTTCAACAAAAAATGCACGCACCTCGTGGAATTCTATCAAAGCCAGACCGTATGCTACATTAGGTGAAATAATAGCGACACAGAACACGTCACTACCACTTTGGGTGAGATAATACAGAATGTGTCAATTTGTTGAACTTGAAGGCATTGATTCTCTGTGTCCATCTATATCTATTGATTCAAACAAATGTGCTAACCTGCCAGC
Organism: Ophioderma brevispina; assembly: GCA_023653785.1. Classification (NCBI taxonomy): domain Eukaryota; kingdom Metazoa; phylum Echinodermata; class Ophiuroidea; order Amphilepidida; family Ophiodermatidae; genus Ophioderma; species Ophioderma brevispina. Next base: position 6,533 of record JAMKCH010007125.1, read on the forward strand.
ACGTTTTACTATATCATACGCTTTCTCATTTGCACCATTAATTATTTCCATGTTGAGTCGTTTATCCGTAAGAAGTACTTTTAACGTTTCTTTGGCCTCGGGATTGGAAGATGCTAAATGTAGCGGTGTCTGACCACCGTTAGTCTGTGCGTTTATATCCGAATTGTGTCGTAATAAAATGGTCGCCACGGAAGCATTGTTCCACCTACTGGCACAATGTAATGGTTGCCACCCGTCAACAGTACACGCATCAACGAGGGCGTCTTTGTCTAATAGGAGTTGCACCATGGCGGTGTGCCCATTGTACGCGGCACGATGTAAAGGCGTGTATAAATCCTCATCAAGACAGTTTACTAGATCTTTATCACTTGCCAAAAGCTCTTTCACAATCTCTATCTCATTGTTTTCTGCCGCCCACAAAATCTTTTTTGACGGCTTGTCCTCTACATCTTCGTCAATTTTCTCCTGGAAGTCATCTTCATCGGAATCCCATGCACTTTTAGAGCTCCCTCTTCTTTTCCGTTGTTGTAATTCCATAACATTAAGAAGAAACTCAGTGTTACTTCGGACAACTTCATCGTCGTCATCCATAGAATCCTTATAGGCACTATCAAAAAAAGCATTGGTAAAGACATTATCTTCATCATCTTTACCATCTTCCTCCTCCTCCTCCTCCTCTTCCTCCTCTATTTCCTTCACTTTTGTCCCTTCTGCCATTAGCAACGTAGACGCTGTCATGATTTGAGGACAGCTGTACCTCCTTGCCTGGTGCCTGTTGAGTTTCTCGTGCATATCCACCTGATTGAGGCTCTCAAGACTGCCACTAAGTTCTTCCGAGCGTCGTAACATGATCTCGGAGTAAACAGATACCTTAACTATTCACATGCACAGAAATCGTATGAATAAATCTGACGGTTATGTCCTCAAATTGACACCTCAAGTTGACAGGAATTTCTTGTTCACACACGTCACACTATGCAGCAGAGCTTGATCTCAGCATGTTGGATTGGTACGATATGGCAAATCTTGTTGACCTGTTTGATTTTGAGAGAAAAAAAAAAGAAATAAAAGTCATGAATTATTAAAAACAGCACGCTTCTTAGGGGAATAGTCAAGACAAGCATTTAGTACAAATATTTATGAAATACCAATTTTTTAAAGGCAAAACTACATTGTCATCAACAGTGTAGCTTGTTTTTAATGCACACCAGTTATTCAAATCTATTTTTGTCTCGCCTGAACTTTGTTCGGCAGAGACTTAGTAATCACTTTTCTGTCTGTCTGTCTGTCTGTCTGTCTGTCTGTCTGTCTGTCTGTCTGTCATGCTATCTGGCTGCTTGACGTCCGTGTTCACGGGCTTGTGTACGATTTATCTGGAGTTCCGTAAGGGCTATGATGATGTAACTTGGTGGAAAGAAGCGGGTCCACGAGTTCTCGACCTGATTAGATTTTGGGAAAAAAAAAAAAAAAAAAAATATGTGAATTTGGTTTCTCGATCCATACTCGTTCCCGCAGGTTTTCTCCGGGTACTCCGGTTTCCTCCTGCTTCTAAAATCGAGCTTCTTGGCATAAATCTGTTCTGGTATTATGGTTTCTCTGATGTGCTGAGCGCCTTTCATGGCAGCCGCACAGCGCCTTGATCACGTTTACGTGGATATGTCGCGCGTTAAAAATACAAATTATTATTATTATTATTATTCATCAACAGTGTAGCTTGTTTTTAATGCACACCAGTTATTCAAATCTATTTTTGTTTTATAATTTGACATATGCCAGTTAATTCAAGTCTAATATTGTTATTAATGACTTGTACGCGAGTACGAATACTCTTACTTGAGTACACAAATTGTACTCATACTCAGGCCTGGGTAATCATACTCAGGCACTCATACTCATATTCTCATACTCATATTCTCATACTCATATTCTCATACTCATATTCTCATACTCATATTCTCATACTCATATTCTCATACTCATATTCTCATACTCATATTCTCATACTCATATTCTCATTCTCATATTCTCATTCTCATATTCTCATTCTCATACGCTCATACTCATACTCAGGCATTCGTACTTGTACTCAGGATTTAAAATTTTGCTGTATTCCTACTCAGGACTAAATACTCATACTCATACTTGGGGTCAAGTACTCATACTTTTACTCAGAAATAGTACTCATACTACAAGTCTGGTGTTAGTTACATGCAATACATTTGCTTGGCTTTGAATCATTCATATGATCTTTGCATGTATTATTTGAGTTCTGCCAAGTCATAGGTTCTACTAGAAACCAATCAAAACTTTATAAATCAGACTTTAAGAGATACTGGCACATTTGAAAAATAGTGCACCCTCAAAATTGTTAAAAATTGATATTTTTGCATGGTTTTAAAACCTTTATATACATTAGCCCTCGCCTGAAATTAATAAGATCAAATCAGCACCCTTATGGTGGGTAAACAGAACAATTTGTGATTAAATGACTCTGGAGTCATTTTATTCAGCAGATGACAGAAATGGCGTTTAACACAAGAAAACACATACCAGAGTTGATTTCCACGTCATACAGTCTGTTTGACCGGTCTGTGACCTTTGTGGTTTTAATATCAATGAGTACGAGTCTATGATATTCATGTCTTTAGCCTCTTATTATTAATGTCCCTATATGTGTTTTGGGTATGTTATTTTTATGTGTAAAATATAACTCTTATTCCAATGGCCTAGACTATCATTTGTGAGCAAATTGAAGAAATTTCATATTTTGTGAAAATGTGCCAGTGCTGCAAAAAAAAAAAAAAAAAAAAGCTAGCGAAGACCCATGCGCAGCGCGGGCTCCACACTAGTATATACAATTTCTGCAAATAAGTTACAGTGACCACCAAACATGCTCAAAGGAACTTGTAGGACTTATATAGGTAGTACAGTTTGACTTCTAATGACCTAAATGACCTTTGGCCCACGTTCAAACCTTTGCACATCTATATATTTATACCGGTGGTCTGTCTGTCACTGTGTCTGTCTGTCTGACTGCATATGTTCTCTGAGACCGAGGATTGCACCTTCCTGCAACTTGGTGGGTGGGTGCCCCTTGATCTAAGGAGCTCCAATGGGGTAAACTTTGGTGTATTCAGGCGAAACTTGGTGGGCGGGGTCGATTGTTGATGATGAAAATTTTAAAGGTCATGGCAAGGTCATCAGGGGTCATTCAAGGTCAAAGGAACCGCAAAACACAGGTGATAGCCAAATCCGAGGATCGCCTAGTAAAATACTATTAAAGAAACCAACGGTCCAGAACTCTTATGGTATGTACAGAATGACCTCTTATGGCCCATATGCCCTTTTGACCTCCAATGACCCTACTTGACCCTTTGACCCCCAAAATATCTAAACATTCTTCCAAGTTAAGTTGTATAGCCACCAAACTTGCTCAAGATAACCACTGGCCAAGACCCGTGGGCTATATGTCAATTGACCTGTAATGACCCTACATGACCTATGACCCCACAACTACACATTCCCTAAACATCCCAATTGATGGATTACTGCATCATTGATGCACTCGTAATATCAATGAGTACGAGTCTATGATATTCATGTCTTTAGCCTCTTATTATTAATGTCCCTATATGTGTTTTGGGTATGTTATTTTTATGTGTAAAATATAACTCTTATTCCAATGGCCTAGACTATCATTTGTGAGCAAATTGAAGAAATTTCATATTTTGTGAAAATGTGCCAGTGCTGCGTCAATGAGTCTTTATATATGCACCACTTTCATTGTTCAGGTGGGATGCTTTGTTCACAAATGAATAGCAGAACATTCCCCCGAACAATGAAAGCATGCAGAAATCTCCAACCACTGCTATGCACAAAAATAGTATGGCATTAGGGGGGGTCGCATCCCCCAAATTCTACTAAAGGGGTAAAAGGTCCATATTAATTTGCTGGATTTTGAAATAAAAAGGTCCAAAATTTAGAGAAATTTTGACACGAAAGTACACTATTTGGTGATAAAATATCCAAAAAAGGACCATTTTAGGGGGGTTAGGTCCACTTTTACAAAAAGAGTCAATTTTTTTCTAAGTCCCACACCCCCCCAAAAAAATAATAAATCCTGCGTACGGCCCTGGCATTATGTATATGCAAAAAAACACAATTTGTTAGAAAATTGAGGGCGACATCTTCGGGAAACCTCCTGAGTCATCCCTTTAATGCATTCATTGTTATGAATGCCCCATGGTAAAAGTAGTAGCTAGTAGTGTCACAACAGTCATTACGCAAAGTGTTACGAGGTAAACATCACACCGACGCATCATTTTTCACATCATATACTGCAGGTGTGCAATTGCCCACCACAATAATTCACATAAATTTTACATTCAAACCCCTTCAAAGAAGCCCATATAGAGATAAATTCCCTCTTTTTTTGGAGCATAATGGATAGAATCCTGGGGATAGAATACATTTTGGTGTACACAACTACATAAAGAACTGGTGACATTAGGCCCACCAACCAGCCAAAAATGTACAGAAGTGATTAAAACAGTAAAGCGCATTTGGCCCACATTTACATGCAGTGTCTTGAGAAAAATATTTGATACACTTTGGCTGATGTACAAATATAGCTGAGAACTCTGATCTAAAGTCTGTACTTTTCAACTGCTAATCTACTATCATCATTTCCATTTTCATTGAGTATAAATTGAAAAAAAATGTAAACTAAAGTTAAAGGTGCGTGTTCTGATCATCTTAGGGCCCCCTGGTTTACCGGTAGTATTGATTTTGATATCAGATGAAAGGCCGTGTTTTTCTCATTACGGTTGTCTTGAAATTTGAGCCCTCAAGTCCATTTCATTCCCAAGATATAAACGAAAAACGGCCATTTTAATGGTTAACCATCAATATTATAGCACAGTATTGAATAGGACTTTGCAATATGCATTATTACTTCTACCAGCAAAACCACAAGTTTGTTTCCCACGGTACTTAAATAGGGCATATGTGCAAGTGCCAGGGTCTCATATCAAGTAGAGAACACAATAGACATGAATCAGAACAAGCACCTTTAATAAATTTGTATTTATCTTCCCAGATAAGAAAATCACCAATGAACAACATCTCCCTTAGTTTATTTGTAGGAATCAAGATTTGCAACAACAAGGTAAAAATTAACATACTATTGCCAATAGCATTACGCACTTGAAACAGATAAAATTCCTTCACATCAAAAGAGCGAGAAAAATCACGCCCACGCTCATCAAGTCTGGTCATTTGGGGAATTCAGCAGTCAGCCTCGTAAATAGATGATGCAGTGTGATTGGAGATAACTGACATAAATAGGGCACCGTTTCTTCACTCTTTGATGGCCTTAATTGATCTGTCCTTCTATCATGTTTTAGAGCATGCATGATAGTGCAGATGTTAACTTTAAATATTAATTTCTTTTACACGTGTTGTAGGTTTGTTTACTGACTGGGGGAGAGCGTGGTCTAGTATTTAGGGTGCTGCCTATGGCGCAATTACCAAAAAATTTCGCGGTTCAAATCCCGGTGGGGTCACTTGTGGGCTTCTGTGGGTACTCAATTTGGGATTGGATTGTACACCAGCAAAGTACCACTCTTCTCCATGGTTCACTTGAAATTGGGGCAAATGAATCATGAAAGCATCCGTCTTTGGAGGTGGGGGAGTACAGCCGGTCGATCCCGTTGTACAGAGAGTAACAATTGTACATGTACATCACAGCAGTTGTTGAATAAGAGTAGGGTGAAAACCCCTGGAAACCCACAATCAAGGTTCCCACTCCGTTCCCCACGCTTTAAAAAAGAGAAGTGGCCATGGTAGGAGCGTCCGTATCTTTTGGTGGATACACCGGCCCCAGACAGCTTACTCAGGTGAATAAATCCTGACACACCACAGCATTTTTTGATTAAACCCAAAATGACTTGTGGATATGCTAAAGAAGAAGGAAGACTGACTGTGCATGAGACTAGTATATTTCATAGCCGATACCATTTCATTCAGAGGAATATTGTTATCTCTGATCTTTTAATGATTATATTTCTCCCCTTGTTTTGTCAGAAGGGGGAGGGGGATAGGGATATTACACGGCATGTACCCCGGCCTGGAGGACGTCGGGGTGCGGAAGCCACACCGCTGAAAATAGGTGATTTTGTTAAGACACGATCAGTGATTTGCTAAATCAGGAAAATCGAAAAAAAAATCATCAAAAATAGTTTTTTGAATGTATGTAACAAGTACAGGTATCCTACAGACCTTGCAAATGATAAGACAGAAGCAACCTAATAAGGACAGAATCGGGATTTTAGTCATTACTGTCCGTTCAGACTCTTACTACAACAGTAATTGAATGGGGAATCGTATTTGGGACCACTGCCGTTTTCTTCCTTTCTTTCATCGTCGTGGAAAAGGTAACTTATGATACTTCTACAGATTTATATCTTCACTTTGAAGCTATCCTGCAAATTTCCAAATTTTCAAATCACTGATAGTGTCTTTAATTTGTTTGCAAACCCTTGACTAAAGTCGCTGCCATAATTGTTTAGAGGTCAGCAACGCGCGCGTCGCTAATTACTTCATAAAAAGGCGAGGAGATCTATAGGTAGCACATACGCGATTAAACCAATGGGGCCAACCTACTCAAACAAGCCAATCGGGATCACTCCGTTGTTGACGCACGCAGCGTGGCGCACTTGGTAAAAACTTTGAAACAGTCTGGCCAGAGAGGGTTTAGGTACGCTAGTGTTACAAGATCAAATTCCGTCATCAGTGGCATCATCGACAATCCAAAAAACATGTGGAATTCTGTACTGCCCAAATCCATTGTCAAATGAACCCCCCCCCCTATGAGCAACTGTTACCGGGAAACTCAGTTCGATTTTCATACCGGTTAAATGGAAGGGGAAAGAAAGGAAAGAAGAGTTAAAGGTGAAAGAGGAAGGGAGAGAAGGGGAAGGATGAGCGAAAAAGAGAAGAGAACGAGGTTGAATGTATGCGGGAAAATGAGTTATGAGTTTGTGTGGGTCTCCCCATCGGGCGCTGAGCTGTTTATTTTTTCCCCCCCCACAGGAATCGAAACCGATCGTGTGTATTATAAAAAATATTGGAAAAAAATTGGCGCAGGGAAATACGGGAAAGTTCTGAGTACCTCAGAGGCTCGGTATGTTGGTGTGTGAGAATATGCCTGCATGTTTCCATGTTTTCTGCTCATCGCCTGAATGCTATTTAAACTATCTCTTAATCTCCCTCTTTAGTGCTTGCGTACTTTTGGCTATATATGTATTGACCACTGAACAGGTTCAATAGTGATTGTATTATCCCCAAAATGGTTTATTGTCTTGGTCAGGCGATTTGATTTCACACATAGTATAGTATGTAGTAGTAATTTGGACCAGTATCTTAATTTGATGATGTTGATGACCCTTGGAATAAGTTTTAAAATATTTTCATTGCTAATTATTGTTTCTGTTCTAAGAAAAAGTGATAGTCAGGTCTTTACTCCTTATGTTTTACATGGAGAGACGATTTGCAATCATGAGTGTTTAGGCTGAGCAGACCGTTTTATCCTGAGTTACTCTGTTTAGGTTGTATCGGTTAGTAAAGTTTATCTATTGATTATGTGTATGTATTTCTTCTATGGCTATCCGTTACATTTGGGCGAAATTGGCTTTGTGCTATTCACCGGAAACACTCTTAGGGCAACATATCGGTTCTCCTCTGTTTGTACCTTTGTATTGCGGTCAGAGCCATAGCCAGGATTTATTTTGGGGGGTGCGGACTTGGAAAAAGTGGGTTTTTAGAAAGTGGACTTTTTAGTTTAAAATGGACCAAACCCCCCTAAAATGGTCCTTTTTTTGGACCTTTGACAATTTCTATATATATATATATATAAGGGACTTATTGTCCAATATTCTAAAGTTTGGACCTTTTATCATAAAATTCTCACCCCCCACCCCCTCCCCCGCGTACGGTCCTGATTGCGGTTTATCCATTCCAAAGGATGTTAAATTATGCAAAATTTATGTAAATTTGAGATTTGTTCCTAGGGTGGCTGTCTCTAGAGGATTTTGTTATAGACCAATCCGTAGTACAACTCACTTTAACTATGAATAATGCTTTTTCGCCCTCACAGTAATGCATTAGCGTTATATTACATTAGTATTATTAATAAACTTCATACCAGGTTAAAATATAATTTTACGTGGCCCAAGCAATACTCATCTGGGGTGTACAGAGCTTTAACCCTAATAACCCCAATGTGACCCCTAAAAAAAATGGTCCACATTTTAGGAACGGTCCTAGGTGCCTCTTAATAGAAATGGCAACCAGGTGATGTAATTAAAGTGATCAATACACGGCTGGAGTTGCCCACGTATCCAGTTTCTTGCTCTTGAAAACATAAATGCTAATGAAGAGATAGAGTCTTGATTTTCAATCTTAATTGGATTTCCTCGTAATCATTAAATTGTAGCAACCATTCAAACACCAAACACAAAACGTTTTTCAAACTCCAATTTTTTATACCTGTGGACAGGAGAAATAGCGGGGTTGGGGAAAAGTATGAACCGTGGCTGCCATGCCAGTAACAAAATAACATTGCTTGCCCGAAGTAGAGTGTTAGGTCAGACAGACGTTTGTGATATCTTCTTTTATGCTGTAAAATAGTATGTGGTTTCAAAAACGATATTTCATATTAAATTGATTGTTCTAGGAGACAAGTTTGGAACTGGTTTTCTTCAGATGGGATTTATAATTATGATTTGTATAAAACTTGGTTTGTTGATGCAATCTACAAAACCCATATGCTGGATGCAAGGAAACTCAATAGTTATCATTTATCATTGGTGGGCAGATATTGCCAGTCAGTAAAGCAGAGCGTTTGGACGTAACCCATACAACATTACGCAGTGGCGATACAATTTTTTCAACTGATTTTTTAAAAGTAGAAGATCTAGTAGAAACATGCTAGAGCTACTATCTCTGCAAAAATTCCGAAAAATCCATTGTGGGATCTGCCAATGAGGCTTACAAGGTTATAATGATGCTATAGCACCCTCTATATGACCCTTTCTAATAGAAAACAGTGTGAAAACTAGATTGAACAAAAAATCATATTGCCCGTAATTTATTGAAAGTTCTTACAATTTGGTTCCAGGATGTGGTAGGCCTGTTGACTAAATCATATACAACTAATTGTTGTCAAAAACTGTGTCGCCTTTGGACATTTTTGTTTATTCCGGTTTGTCAATAAATGAAAACCTTTTAAACAGCTGTGAAAGGCCAGTATAACGGTTTGATTTTCCTTTGACTATGTGTAAAACTTAGAGCCATTCGATTGATGATATTATAATTTTACTGGGACACAGGTAATTAGGATTTCAATAGAACTGAGTGGAGTCAAAAGGAAATAGGATTTGTTCTATTTTGTCTAGAGGGTTATTGTTTTCCAAAGAACAAACATGTGGCCACATCCACCAAATTCACATACCAAAGGAAGGGACAATATCTTTTGGGGGGGGGGGATTTAAACATTACCATGTGCATGTTTTGCTACACGGTTATAAATCTTGGATAGACTGATTTTTCCTTTTTATACAGTACAATCATTATTTTCTTTCTGCTCGGTTCGCTAACCTGATAACTAAATTCCAAGATCTGCATTGTGATATTTGTGACATATCCTAGCTCCCTGTGGCCTACTTCAAGGTAACCCTTAAAGGGCTGTTCCGATCACCTGTGAGACCCCTATGATTACCAGGAAGTTGTAATATATGTTTTTGATATAAGAGAAAGATCATTATTTTTCTCATGTCGTCCTGAATTTCAGCCCTTTCAATCCATTCTTTCTCAAGTTACAGATAAAAACCTACCGTTTATTGTGTATTAACCACAGTAGGAATAGGGTGTGTTTGCACTATGCATTATGCATCTAGCATCAAACCACAAGCTGTTTCCCACGGTTTTTTTTTTATTCTGTTGTCAGTGTGTTACAGTGTCATGTTCTACATATCGAGGTTTGAGAATCAGAAGGACGTAACTCAACACTAAAAGAATATCAAAGAATTCTTTAGTCTGCTGTAATAAGCTTTTGAGAATGTGATGTTTAATATTTGCTACTAAGCCAAACTATTCATACTCAAATATGTAAACATATCATAAAGCTCGTATATGGTACGTAAGCAAAACATTATATAACTTAGTAATGCGCTATATGAACTGCGCTAAGATAATTCTTTAACATTTCTTTAGTGTTGAGTTACGTTCTTTTGTTTGTCAACCATCGATAGTAAGTAGAGAACACTTTAGAAAAAAATAGGGAACAAGTCTTTCAAACATTTATACTGTACTGTTGGAAAGGCCTCGTTATATATAAAAGGCAAATCTTTGTTTGCTAGCCATCTCAAAAAGCTGAGACCAAAAGGTATGGTCAGTAAAAATCAGTTTAATACTTTGGCAAATTATGTTATATTAGGATAATGTAGATATTAAACTAGACCTGGACAGAATCTACATTTACAGACGGACCGTATGGGAATGGATGGTGATCCCCTTAAGATCCCCTTTAGGTGGACTTGACTTTGGACCCATTGACGTGTACAATATGTCACAAATGTCAGTAAATGTATTTTTAAGTGTTTTGTTAACAACTTTCAAGGATCAATATGATTGAGTTTCAACTCAATCCAGCACTGTCAGGGATCAGAGCTAAATAGTTAGGCAAAAAATGGGATACTATAAGTACTACCTTTAAAAACATAGCGCAAAAAATATTTAGGCGATATCTGGTGACTATTGGACTAAGGAAGTAAAAAAATGGTGGTCAAATGAAAAGCTTGTGAATTTCTGCATTGATTGTAAATAGGAAAGGGGTTATATTTTTTTTATATTGGTTAATTTTACAACCCAAATCGTAAGATAAGATAGAAGTGCGCCACCTAATCAGTCCGCCTGGTCTAGCAGACGACGTAATGCTATGATATTCGGTAGTATACTATAGGGGTGACAAATTGAATTTCTTTCAATAGCAGAATGGATTTGATGGCACATTTGCGTTGAGGAACGGGTGTGGTGCTGTTACTCAATCACGTTGATTCGTCTTTTTGCACATTTGCAAATTTAATATTGGGGGCTGAAAAGATTGCTTTTGAAGAAAGCTTGCGCATCATCCGCTTGGAAATATAAAATCACGATATGACCCCAAGTGACACCATGTGTGATTTGACCACTGATTCTCAAATGGTGTATACCAATAGACACGGGTCATAGGCTGATTGCAAGGTGTGCATGAGTGACGTATCAGGTGCCCCTAGTTGTAGGAGAGAAGCATTATTAGGATTTTGACCCCTAATGGCCATATTGACTGGGGGGTTTGGGGGGGTGGGCCTTACGGTGACCTTTGACCGGAAACTGTACAACCCATACAAAGCTTCTGCAACACTGTTCTGTTGACGATTTTGGTTGAATCGGACCAGCTGTTTGACCTGGGATCGGTTTAAAAGCCTTTTTTGGTCGGAAGGTGATCAGGGGAAACAGATATTAAGTCCTGCCTGAGACTGCACCATAATTTGTTTTTTTATAGAAATGTGACACCTTTATGTGCCCTAAGTGACCTTGACCCCTGTTGTAACTGACCAATATGCACCCAATATGTCATAAAGGTATTTTTAAGTGTACTCATGAGGAATGTTATCATTGAGTTAAACTAAATCCAAAGCATTGTCAGGGATTGACCGTTGAACCATCATTTTTTTGATTCACGTGACCCCTGGGTCACTAATAGGGTCAAGTGTAATTTTTCTGTCATTTACGATATCACGAGGTTTATTCCTGTCAAATTCAGTTCAATCGGAGTTGTTTGAAATTTTGACCTTGACTTGAAATTGTTGACCTGGGGGTTCTTGAAGCATAGACCTATTCTACTATTAATGTTAAACCACTGCTAGTAATAACAGCTTGATTGTCTTTATAGGCTGAGATTAAATCAATTGGTCTTGTTTAAAATTTTTGTGGCAAAAGGACTTTGACCCCTAATGACCTTGATCCCGGTATAAACAAAAACCTCGTCGAAACAACAAAAATGGCATTTTTTAAATGCAATTTAAAAACAATCTACTGTAGTTTCTGGAGATTAAAACTCTTGAAATTTATGACCTTAAAACCGGAAAGAATTAAATGACCTTTGACCTCCAATAATAAACCAATTGCATACACCAGGTAACATGAACGCAAATCTTGATATAAAGATCTGTCCCTGTACTAGTGGGGTTTGAGATAAAACCCATTAAATAATTTTGGAATATTTTTTGGGGTTTTGACCGTGGAAGTGACCCCTTAATGACCTTTGATCCTGAAAGTGGACAACAGAAGACCCTCCTGGATAAAACAAATAAATGTGCTTTAATGACGTCACTATGATTACGTTAATTGTTAGGACAGCGATTTTTGGAATATTTTCACCATTTTTAGCTTTCAAAACCGGAAAATGTATCCACCCTTAATGACCTTTGACTTCCTGACCCTGAACACCTATATAAATGCAAGGGTCCAGTGGGTTCCTCGGAACAGGTTTGGTTGATATCGGTGAAATGCTGCAGAAGAAGATAATTTGTAACAAAAAAAAAGAAATACATATTTGACGCTGTTGACTATGCACTCTATAATGTGACCCATGGGCGCGAATAGGTGTCAACTGTAATTTGTCGTATTTTACGATATCCCGAGGGATTATTTCTGTCCCAATATGTCAGTTCAATCGGAGTGTTGTAAATTTTGACCTTTGACCTGAAAACGTGACCTTTGGTTGGTGTATGTATATTGGACTATCATAGACCTCTTCGTGACTATAAAGTGTACATCACTTGTAGTAATAACAGGCGCTCTGTCTATAGCTGAGATAAATCCAATTTTATTGTCTTATTTTAGCATTTTTGGCCAAAAATTTGACCTTTTTGACCCCCTTAATGATCTTTGATCCGGTATAAAAAAAACCCTCGTATACACAACAAAAATGCATTGTTCCAATGTGCTTTAATATAATTATTATTATTTCTACTATGAATTATTATGTGGATAAAATGCTTGAAATTATTGACCCTAAAATTCCGGGAAATGACCTTAAATGGACCTTTGATCATCCAAAAGAAAAATACTTGCAACACCATTGGTAATCTTTTAGTATTATATTTTAAATCTGAAATTTAAGTCACTTGTATATGTTTGGGTTTTGGGATTAACATTGTTGGTGAATAGTTTGGAATATTTTTGGGTTTTGACCCGGAGTGACCATCTATGCCTTTGATCCTGAAAATGTGGGAAAACCCGAAGACCCTGCCTGGTAAACAAAATGTTATATATGACGGCACTGTTACGTAATTGTTTAAGGACCAGCGATTTCTGAATGTTTTCACCAATTTTTGGCTTTCAACCGGAAATGACCCCCCTTAAGGCCTTTGACTCCTTATCCGAAAACCCTATATGGAAGCAAGTGTCAGGGTTCCTCTGACCGTTTAGTTGATATCGGCGTAATCCTGTAGAAGAAGATTTTTTTTTTAAATTTAATTACATATTTGACGCGTGTGGCCCGGTCAAAGGTCAGACAGGGTCAAATGTTATATGACATAAATGGGAAGGTCAGCTGGTCATTTGCCGTAAGTATGTCAGTGAATACTCAAATGATGACTGAACCAGACGCAGTTGAAATGTGATAGAAAGAAAGAACGACACCATGAACAAAAACGAACAAGGACGGCGACGCCGGGCTGTGGAAGAACAAAGAAAATCTAGGATAATCTTAATACGCGTGTCCTAAATGAAGCGCACAATTGGGCTCCCAAATTGAAGGTATAGAATAGAAAATGCCAGCCTCAGATACACCTCACCATGGATGTTTGGGCTCAACTTGAATGTTACTGGCATCCTGTGTGTGTAGATATATATATATGATTATTGCCCTAGAGGGGGGTGGGTTACGTATCATGTAGATATGTATTAACCTGGAGTGTGTATTTGAGCATCAGTGAGCATGAAGAGAGGTTAGAATGGCTGGGTGAGGGTTTCCACCTGCGCATGGTAAGAAATAGATTAGTTGCTAAGAATTAAAATACCAGGTTTTTGTCATTTTTTGCCCTAAATCCAAAAAGTTGGCCAAAATTTGATAGTAGTATTTAGTATTTGATTTTACGGCAATTCTTTGGTGGCAGTGATAGCAGTAGACCATGGAGAGTTAATTTATTATGTCACAGACAATTTGTCAGTTTCAACATGGTCTGCTCACCAAATAGGCACTCCTAGTGATTTTAATTTTTGGATCAAGTAATAGTTTCTTTGAATGATTATTTTCAATAATTGAAAGGAAGACATAAAATTTTTGGAATTCAGAAATGTTATTTGAAGATTATTTTCACTAATTGAAAGAGAATATATATTCGAATATAAAACAAAAACACAAAAATACATGTATTTAAATAAGAATAAAGTTGGAAATGCTACCTTGTAACTTTAAATAAAATAAAGGGTTATTTTGGCAGTGGAACGGGGCCTAGTTGCCGACGAGGCCCTGCTCTGCGGGCGATATAGCTACAATTGTATTGTCTTCATTTTATCTTAAAAAGCACAATATTTTTGTACAGTATAGGAATGGTGCAGATACCTTCACACCATACAAATGTTCAGGGCAATCATTGGGGAAATTGAGCAATGGTAAACCCAGGGCCGTTACGCTGGGATTTATACAGGGGTGCCGGGGGGGTGGGGGGTGGGGCATCCCCAAATTCACAAAAGGGCAAAAGCGTCAAAGGTCCACTTTTTGCGGAATTGGTAAAAAAGGTTCCAACATTTAGAGAAATTTGACAAGAAAGTTTTTTTTTTTTTTTTTAAATGTTCAATATTCCAAAAAAGGACCATTTAGGGGTTGATTTTTGGGTACACTTTGTACCAAACGTCACTTTTCGAAGTCCCGGCCTCCCCAACAATATCCTGCATAGGGCCCTGAATCCCTAACCCCCTAAACATGGTCATGTTTTGGACCTTTCAGTATCTTATGACCAAAACAAAGGTACTCTCGTTTTTTTTTGTCATTTTCTCCAGGAATTGGACCTTTCATCTAAAAAAATCAGCACAAACCGAGCGGACCCTTTGTGGAATTTGGGGGTTGCAACTGCACCTCTCACCCCCCTTCTATAACACAGAATTGACACCTCACTGTCAAAGAGTGATCATGCAAGTGGGAAAGACTTCTCTAACCCCCCTACCCATCACCCATAGTGATATCTAAAAAATTCCCATTTAACTTGAGCAATAACACTAACCACACTGAGGGTACAATGTCTGAACCCGATATTATGTCAAAATATGCAGGTTTTGTGTTTGTAATACATTAATGGAAGTAATATGTGCAACCGTGGCATAAATCACGGCAACCGTGTTGATAAACAGGAGGTCAATTTGAATAGGGGTCAGCCGCCGGAGGGTATTACGGCAACCGATTTCTTGCGGTTATTCCTTTGCGCAACGTAAGAGTCGGTCCAATCTTCTCAACTGATGATGCACAATCCAAAAGTTAGAAGCTGATGATAGATATTGTCATATAAAATAATGGACATTTTAAGGGGTTATTTAGAGGCTTGTCCGTAACTGTGTCCGTCTGTGACAAAACCTTCAGCGTCTGTTATATTAACAAAACACACACCCACCCAATTTTGAATAAATTTTCAATGAAGTTGAGGACACTCTTGAAATTTATGGGGGGGGAATATTATGTGGATGTGGTTGTTACTAAAAAAGAGGTTTCCATGGAAATATTTGTCACAGACCGACAAAATGCTAACTCTGAAATGATCATCATCTTTACTCTTTAGGGATTGGTGCCAGTCCAATCTTACTAATCACATGATGAATTATAAAGTTAGTGTGACTAAAAATTTAGGGTAAATACTCATTGGATTGCGTTCAGCTCCTAATTTTGGTTTATGCTCTATCTCCATAATAAAAAAAGCTTTATTTTATTTTATGTCTAATTTATTAAGGTGATGTTCCAATTTTTAAAGGTATTGAGTCCCTTTGCATGTTTGAGAACCTGGCACTCCTGTGCAAAAATTAAATAAAACAATGTTTTGTTGAAATCAAAAAATTGCCATATTATTGATATCGATTTTGGTGTTTAAATCCTGGAACTAATCCACCGTAGAAGATATGGCATTATATATATGTATGTAATTTTTTATTTTCTCATGAACAAATGAGTAAGTTGGTGTTAGGTTTCATCAAACAATTAGGCTGTTGTACTTTTGACCCCGTACAAAGGGGACCCCCCCTATTTTACTGTTCCCCATTGTTGATTTTCTATAGTTTTGGACAATTATTCGTGACCAATGAGAAGTAGGTAACAAAAAACTGTTTCTGTTGCTATTTTTTTTCGGTATCAAAAAAAAACTTTTTGAAATTTCTTGTATATGCTGTGAACACAAGCTTCTTGAGAAACAATGTGGGTTTTGATGGCAGATGTGATAATGCATATTTGATTATGTATATGTATGTATAGTGGATGACTAATTACTAACATTTTTTGTATATTCTTTAAAATGTGGATGGGGGCCGAAATTCTAGGGACATGATATTAGAAAGACAAAGTCTTTCATATAATAAAAAAATAATACTTCTGGGCAAGTTGATATGTCTTGGTGTTTGTAATATTGGCTGATTTGAATCTTTTATTTTTTTTTTCTCTTCTTTTTAAAGAGTTGAATGGGATGTTCACACTTGTATCTTTATATTAAAGTTGTAATCATTTAAATTTTAAACTCGTTCTCGCATTATTGTTGCTTATCACACTATTGTGCAACTCTTGTACTGCTGTCACCCTCGACTAGCCAGAAAAGTGATTCTAATCCCTTTTTATTCTGCAGATTCATGGGTCATTGTAGTAGCTGCAGTGCACAGGTTGTAAGAGCAATGTTTAGTGACATTAATGGGTCCGAGTTCCACATCAAGTCAACTCTTTTCAGTTGTACCCGTTGTGAATTGTTGTATCACTCTGTCAAAATTCAGACATGTGTCATATTGCAAGCACATCTAGTAGCATCAGTATCCTAGCAGTTTATGTGATAATTCCTCATATCTCTCTTGGTAAGTTTTTACAAGAAAAGTACTTAGTCACTTTGAGTCTTTCTTCTCAAATTGTAAGAAAATTAATAATCAGTTTTATATAGCAATTAATCATGTAAAACAGTCTCAAGTGCGTGTCAATTAAAGTTGGGCATGGCCCTGGGTCAAACATCATCCTTCATCCCAACTACAGAAAATGGATTAACACATTGGTACGTTAGCCATGGATTTTGTCTATTGATCGTTAGAATCTCAAATTGTGAACGGTGTCACATTTCAATATGGCCAATCAAGGTTACACAGGGACAACTTTTAGAATGCTCAAATCATGTTGAAATTATGGCAATATTGCACGAGTCTAATGTTGAATGCACTCAACACATGCATTATGGTGGGTCAATTTTGGGTTTTTTTGTAAACACAGTCAAAATGATGTATTGGTCATGGGTGTTATATTCAAAATCAGCTTTAATAATGCATTGAAATTAAGGTCCAAAAAAGACCTTAGTTGTTTGGTTTTTCTTTTTAGATTGGTCAGTCCCTAAATTACCGCATATTTGGGAAACTCTCTCAAATGTCACTGACTATGTGTTAGAACTCATACAAAATTGCCCAGCATGGAGAGAGTTGTTTGTATAATTTTTGAATTGCCAGAACTTGAGAATTTGGACCACTATGAACATAGTTTAATGGTCCAAATAAAAAAAATAGTTTGAGCACTGCAATGCTAGTTAAAATATTTTGAGGGTAGAGGACAGTCACTCTAAAGTGATGTGGAATTGTTCATTTCCAAAAAGAAGTAGGAATATTTATCAAAAGTCGCTCCTTTCATGATTGCATTTCACTTAAACGCTTGCACTGGACATTTCATCAAAATATGGAATTTCTTAAGTTTGCTCTCAAATGATAGTTAGGCCATTAGAAGAATAGAGATATATATTTTATACATAAAAATAAACTATACCCTAAAACAGATAGGTAACATTGATATGAGGAAAGAACTCTCAAGGGTAACTGTAGGCCAACTTTTAATGTGTGTGAACTTTAATCAACAAATTGTGTGTTGTATTATTACATGATTTAGATTTTGACTCGCACTCACTGATATTTAAAACCGCTATATATGTGTTTATTTTTTGATGATCCGATCAAACAGTGTGCATAGCCGTGGGTAAACATGATACGGCAGCGTGGTTGTGTTGTGGGTTAAACGCCATTTTCGTGTCGCTGAATTTAACGTCGCCGTGTATGAATTTAACGGTAAAATTATAAAATCGTTATGTTTACCCATAGGAAAGCTGATTTGGTCTTATCATGTTGGCTTTGATTTGGCTTTTGTAATAAAAGCCTTCCCACATGCAAAAAATATCGATTTGAAATAACGAGGGCGCACTATTTTCAAATGTGCCAGGGGAGCTGTTAAGAATGTTGTCCTCCTTGAACGGGTGGAAATTAACCCTTTTAATTACGAGATGCATGTGCACATTATAAATCAACTATGTTGGGAGAAATTGTGATAGGAATTTGGAGACATTGAGCGAAAATTCTGTTCACCCTAACTCTATCATTATAAATACCACTTATGGGTTATCTTGGTGTTAATAAGATGAAAAAATCAATGAGCTTAATGAATAACGCCCATAAACACATTCAACTCTATACATATGTCTAATGATTATTCCGTAGAAATTACATTGAAGGAATACCGGCTTTATTTCTTTAATCTGCAAGAAGATATGCCTATTTATGCAACGTATGCAAATGTATTAAAATTCTGAATTGTATAATGGGTGTTCTTTACCACTGTTTGCCAAATGCTTTTAGTCCAAATGAAGACAATTCATTCATGAGTAATGAATAGGTTATGTATGTTGTGATTGTAATGCTGATACTATTGTTATATTGGTAGTGTAACACGGCCAAAAAAGTGTTAAGTAGGTAGTCCCAAAAAAACCTTTAAATGGCAATTTATTTTTTTTAGGTGCTTTTCCTAGACAGGCTCAAAATCGGACAGATCGCAAGTCAAAGTGAGTTTGCAAATCTTATTGTGATGTCAAATGTTTAGTGTTATTAAATACAAACTATGATTTTGATTTTTTTTTTTTTTTTCTTTTTTTTTTTTTTCTTTTTTTTTTTTTTTTGAGCACTAACATATATTTTTAATATGAAATTTCTATTCTCTGAGGCATTTGCTACAAAATGTCAAATTCTAAGGTATCAAATCAAAATTGAATGCCAGTAAAATAGGCCACCAAAATCAAAAGTTGCACGGACTACTGGAAACAAACTGTTTTTTGCCTTATCTTCTGTGCCTTTGATGTGTCTAAAAGTAAAACAAACCTTCTTTTTTTTAATTATGTAATCGGTTCAGTACGGAATAACTAATGTAAGCACCAATGCTTGTGACAAAATTAAAAGCCTGTTCCTTCATGCAGTACACGACATGATGATGCACATTCTGGATTTGTGGCATTAAGGTTTTCTTCAGTGTATATATGGATCAATCAAAACCTTCCCACAGTCCAGATAATAAAACAATTGTGGAATCCGCATTTTTAAAGTTTCGGCCATGCTAAGTATCTATTATTCTAAAACAACAACAAAAAAGGTAGAGAGAAGGAACTGATCTGTGAGATTGCAGTTAAACATGCATGCATCTATAAGCTAGTTGATCTAGATCTTCCCGAAAAAAAAATATGTTTATAAAGTACTTCATCAATATGAGGTACGCCGCTGGTGGTGTTTGAAGGATATTCGGGACATCTGAGCACACATTCATTCAACTGTTTCAGGATGAGAGGAGGAATAAACTTTGTCTGTGAACATTTGATATATAAAGTAGTTATTTTGGTAGGTTTTGTGGGATGAAGAAGCAACCAAAAGACCCCCAAAAAGGATGGAATAGCTGGAATGAGAGGATTCATGGAATGATAGAGTGCAGCAGTGGAAGAAGAATAGACTGATTGGAGGAGAACGTGACCCAGGAAAGAATCCCGGGATAACATTAGTCAGATAATCCTGAGTTAGTGGGCATGGGGGTAAGTCGTAAGCTCATTTTAATGGAGCATAAAGGTGCGTGTTACGATCGTTCTTTGGGACCCCCTGATTACCTGGAAGTGTTTGATTTTGATAGCAGTTGACAGACGTAATTTTTCCATGCGTCCTGAATCGAGCCCTCAAATCCATTTCCATTCCATTCCCAATCCATTCCCAAGAATAAAAAACAAAAAAACTGCCGTTTTAGCGGTTAAACATCAATTTAGAACAGTATTGAATAGGGCCTTTGCAATATGACATTATTGCTTCTACCTCAAAAACCGCAAGTTTGTTTCCCATGGTACTTGATGGGGGGTATGTGCAAAGGCCAGGCTCTCATAATCAGTAGAGAACACAGTGAACAATATAGACATAAATCGGGGTATACAAGCACCTTTAATTAAATGTTACTATGTTTTCATAACATCTGTAATTATGTCATCAGTAGCATAAACAAAGGTGGGAGAAAGGGGGAGCGAGCAGGTGCCACCCCAGAGAGCCGTAACTGGGAAGCAGCAGCTGAAAAATCATGCAAAAATCAGCCCTTTTGCCTGACCCACCATGAAATGTTCACCTCCAACCAGGAAAATCTTCCTCGAAAAAGCACCTACTGGCGAAAATCTGCCTTCCAAAAATTGGGAAAGTGTCCCTCGTGCCAATGACGGCTTTCTGACCCCTGTTGACCATTTTACCCTATACACCATGGCTGTGACCTCTTGCACCCGCCTAAGTAACAATGCCACAACTGGTTTATTTTACTTATCCACAGAAAAATTATTTTCATAAACCAAGCATAGAGTTTAGAAAAATATTTTTCTCTTTTGAATTTCAATCCAAAAGGAGCTATAAAAAGTGTTTGGTCAGGCATGTTTTTGGAGCAAATAAGACAGTCTACTCCTAAGTTCGTCATGTTATATCTATACCGCAGAATCACCCACATAAGCAGTCACTGACAGTGGATTTTTCATAGCGGTGTATATTGAAAACCATTTATCACAGCTTATATGCTAATTGATGTCGATATTTAAAGGGGCACTGGTACATTTGAAAAATAGTGCACCCTCAAGATTTTTCAAAATCGATATTTTGCATGGTTGTAAATTTTTTATATACATCAGCCCTCACGTGAAATGGTTAAGACCAAATCAGCATCCTTATGGGTAAACAGAACGATTTTATAATTAATGTCGCCAGCGACATTAATTCAGCAGACGACGGAAATGGCGATTAATTCAGCAGACGACGGAAATGGCGATTAACACAAGCAAATGCACGCCATATGCATGTTTCCCACGGCATGCTACCTGTTTGACCAGTCCGTGAACCTTTGTGGTTTTAATATCAATGAGCACAAGTCTATGATATTCATGTTGATGAAAGTCATGGAATACTTAAAAGTTAGCCTACAAATCAACTGGATATCAAACCTCTTATTAACGTCCCTATCTGTTTTTGAGTATGTTATTTTTATGTGTAAAATGCATCTCTTTTCTTCCAATGGCCTAGAATATCATTTGAGAGCAAATAGAAGAAATTTCATATTTCGTGAAAATGTGCCAATGCCGCTTTAATGGCTGTGTCACTTAGATAAATGGGACCAGCTCTCTCAAAAAAAATTCTGACAGTCCAAACATAACCCAAAAATGATGCTGATACAGAGATCAAAGGTCATTTGGAGGTGCCCTTGGGGTCATTATTTGTTATGCATGTGATATAAACTTTTGGTTAAAATACTGTCTTATAGCTTTGTGGTAGATCAGGTTCATATCTGTATGCGTATGTATTGAAACAAGGAGGTCAAAGGTTATTCAGGTCATATTGAGTAATTATTTGCTGTGTCTGTGGCAAAGTCATAACAGAAAACTATTTTAATGTCTGTTATATGCTCTCCCTCTATACCAAATAAATGCCCCCTCCAGGGGGGGTAGGACATGCCAACCTAACAGCAACAGAACGGCATCAACTTTCGGCGTAACCCGAGTGCTAGTCTTATTCAAAGACTTACGCATATCGAACGATCACACACAGACTTAAGGCTAGGCCTGATCACAAATATTTAAATTTAAATGACCGTTATTGGAAATTACACTATTTTACAGGGGGGTTAATCCACTAACCCCGACGGATTTTGAACTCAATAATTTTTTTCTTAAATTATCATGATATTACTAAGATGTATTGAACGAAGGTTTAAAAGGTGATTTTGCAATGTCACTGGGACTGAGTCTGCCGTAGAAAATACACGTAAGAATTCCCTAGATGACCGTTTGGAAATCCCCAATGCAAAAAAAAAATCTAGCAGATCGTGTCCGACCCCCCCTGGCCCCCTCAATTTTTGTGGCCAAATATTCCTAAAAATATCAAAAGTCATGCCACATGCAGGACCGTACACAGGATTTATTTGGGGGTGCGGGACTTTGTACCTACGTCACAGAGCTTCACAGTGGTAAAAAAAGCCTGAAACCTCGGGAAATCCCCATATCGGGGTGACATGAACAAACAATTGCACTGAAGTGAACATGGTCAACCATGGCCCACAAGATGATGACCATGGCTGACAATGCTCAGCCATGCTAAAGCATGGTCAACCATGGTATACTTGAAGTTACCATGGTCAAGTCAGGTGATGACCATGGATGACCATGTTCAGCCATGCTAAAGCACCATCGACCATGGTAACCACGGTTGACCATGGTCAAGCCACCATGGCTGATCATGGTTGACCAACAAGAATTGTGTGCAACATATCTATGCGTACATCATCAGTGCATTATGGGAGTAGAATTTAGGTACAGATTGACTTTGGCCTGGAACCCAAAACCATGTTTTGCCATAAATTTTAACCAATTCCATTACACTATTAATTGTGGCCACCATTCAACTCAACTTTTCTTTACAAGTGTAATTATCTATACTATAATTTGCCAAATGTTGGATGTATGTTTGTTCGCAAAAGGCGCCGTGGTGCGTAGCGACGGGTGGCTACACGTGGCAACGGCGATTACGCGTAAGACGGTATACATGCTATATGCGGTAGGCAAAAACAGGCTCCTTATAGTGCAACCGGTGTGGGGAAAGAAAGAAACGGCCAAGAACGAGTCATGTTATTTCGCTTTGAATGTCGTATGTATGGATACTATGGGTGACCCCACAGAGATTTGAGAAGAAAACAAAATAAAATACAAATGAAAATATACAGAAAATCATGGGATGAAATATTGAGGTTTTAATATTTAGAAAATAGGAACTATATAGGCCTAAGCCATAAGATATGCTGCAAACTACGAGGAATAAAAATACGAATACGGGATGTTGTGACGGGGGGGGGGCGTATGGATACTACGGGTTACCCCACGGAGTTTTGAGAAGAAAAAAAATTAAAATATACCAAAAATTACGGGATGAAATATTGAGGTTTTAATATTTAGAAAATAGGAAATATAAAGGCCTAAGCTACAGGATGGTGAGAACTTTATATGGGAGTTTGAAGAGTTATGAGGAAAATATGTGGAAATACAGGATTTATGGCTTACCCAACGGGGAGTACTTTTGACGGAAAAAAAGTACATGGAAACTATTGGAGTTTTATTATTTTAAAAAAATTACGAGAAAAATAAAATATACAGAAATTTATATGTGATTAAATATTAATTCATTTGATGATTCCTTAGAAATTGGTAACTACATGGGCTATAGGATTTGACAGGTACGGGAATTTGAGTTATTAAAAGTGTTAAAATACAAAATTTGCGACTCATGGGAGTCCTAAAGTTCAGGGTTACGGGTTTGGTTGCGGTGGTCTTGCCATTGTGTTTCACTTCTTCAGTGATCGCTTCAGTTTCAGTGATATAGCTCCCGTTACATTAATAAACTAGCTGGAGCCCGCACAAAGCGCGGGCCTCCCGCTAGTAGTAATGTAATTTGGCTAATGTTGTGTGTATGTATGTTCGCAAAAGGCTCCGCCAGTTTGGAACTTACACGGAATTAAATATTGATGTTTTATTATTTAAAACAAATTACGAGAAAAATAAAATATACGGAAAGCTATACGGGATTAAATATTCAGTTGACTTTTCTTTTGAAATCAGTAACTACATGAGCTAGAGGATATGATAGGTATGGGAATTTGAGTTATCAAAAGTGTTAAAATACAAAATTTGCGACTCGGGGGAGTCCTAAAGTTCAGGGTTACGGGTTTGGTTGCGGTGGTCTTGCCATTGTGTTTCACTTCTTCAGTGATCGCTTCAGTTCACTCAACTAGCGGGAGCCCGCGCGAAGTGCAGGCCTCCCGCTAGTCATACTATAATTTGGCTAATGTTGTGTGTATGTATGTTCGCAAAAGGCTCCGCCAGTTTGGATTCATATTGCGCCAAATTCACATGAAAGGTGCATGCGGACAATCGACAGGTTCTAACCTATATTTGGATGAAATCAGTTCAGAAATGGCTGAAAAATCAACGAAAATGCACTCGGTTGCTATGGACAATTACAATTTTGTTTGTAAACGGTACTAAGCGGCACATACGCGTGGTGCGTTGCGATGGGTGGTTACGCGTGGCAACGGACGATTACGCGTAAGACGCTATATGCGGTACGCAAATAACAATTTCGCTTTAATTATCTGATAGGTCCTAGGTACGGGAATTTGAGTTATCAAAAGTGTCAAAAATACAAAATTTGCGACTCGAGGGAGTCCTAAAGTGGAGGGTTACGGGTTTGGTTGCGGTGGTCTCGCCATTCTCGCCATTGTGTGTCACTTCTTCAGTGATCGCTTCAGTTTCAGTGATCGCTCCCGTTCACTCAACTAGCGGTAGCCGGGCGAAGCCTGGGCCTCCCGCTAGTTATCATAATATCATCACTCCATGGATCTCCTAATTAACCTAAAGGTCTGCATGATTTTGTATTTTTTTCTCACAATTCTTGGACCATATAGGACGATAGCACTGCAGTGACATGGTCATACATGCCAATTTCATAATGTAGTGACCACGTCAGACACAGGCTACTTGAAGTGACCAATTGGGTCAACCATAGTCAGACAATACAGCCACTAAGTGTCTGTCAACCATGGCCAGACAATCAGTTTCCTAAATGTAGCGACAATGGTCAGAAATGGGCCTACTGAAGTGACACATGATCAACCATGGTCAAGCCCTGGGCACTACCTGTTTCAACATGATAGACCGTGAGGTTTCCGGTGAGGACATTGCACTAAGTGAACATGGTCAACCTGGTAAATGAGGAGATAAAAAACATGGTGACCCGGTATACTTGAAGTGACCATGGGCAACCATTGGCTCACAAGGTGATGACCATGGAATGACAATGCTCAGGGGGGCCCCCATTGGCTAAAGCATGAGTCAACCATGGTATATTACTTGAAGTTTACCATGGTCAACCATGGTAAAGTCAGGTGAGACAGGAGACCCATGTTTAGCCGCTTAAAGGAACGGTCAAATATGGATACCATGGGACCATGGTAACCATGGTTGACAATTGTCAACCACCATGGCTGATCATCGCTGACCATAGCTCAACCATGGTTAGCCATGTGGACCATGGTGGACCTCTAGCACGGTTGACATTTCGCCTAGGAAACACTGAACTGAAAAGATTAAGCCCAATCAGCAGCTTATGATAAACAGAACAAAGTATAATTAATGTCACTGGTGGAACAGAATTTCAGCAGACGATGTGGAAATAGCGTGTAACACAAGAAAACACACGCCGAGTTGATGCTCACGGCAGCACCTTGCTGACCAGTCTATGACCTTGTGGTTTTAATATAAATGAGTACAAGTCTAGGATATTCATGTAATAGACACATTATTGATTAAATATTAAGGCAAAATTAAAAGATAGTTCGTATCAATGCCCCTATATGCTTTGGTATGTTATTTTATGTTGTAAAATATATCTCATTCTTCCAATGCCTAGATATATTTGCGAGCCAAATGAAGAAATTAATATTTTCTGAAATTGTGCCAGTGGCGCTTTAAAAATACCGATTTATATAATTCAAATGGTTTGATTTAAAAAAAATAAAAACATTAATTTTAAAAAAAATACAATGATTGATTCTTAAATATGTTGAACATTTAGCGGGTCTGCGTGGCTGTTTTCATACAGTGGATGTAGTAAATCCAAAGTTTTGAATTGTTTTTGTACCCGTGAACGAGGGTGGCCAGCTTCACCCACACTCGCAGCAACCACCATTGCTCCCTCCTTCCACTTACCTGATTTCAATGCCTCCTCCATCCTCAAATCATTCATAAAAACCCATTCATGATCTACCATACTTCTGGATCTCTCTCTTCCTCATCGCCCATTTCATCACTTCCTCGGTTACTCTATCAATGCCTTTCCAAGTCTACAAAACATATACAAACTCTTCCCTTTAGCTCTTTACCACACTGAATTTGCCTTTTTACCCTCTGGCAACGTGTTGAGTTTGTTCAAACATAATATGCAGTGGCGGCGCCAGGGGGTGGGGCATGGGGGGAATTTGCCCCCCCAAATTTTTTTCTGCCCCCCCAGTTTGCACCCCCTTCTAAGAAAAATGAAGGATTTGGGGCAAAATTCAGTGATTTGGGGCCAAAAATCAGCGATTTTGGGCCAAAATTGGTGAAAAATTTTCCATATTTGCCCCCCCCAGAATTTCACTTTTGGCCACCCCAAGATTTCACTTTCACACCAGAAAGAGGTCTGGCGCCGCCATGATTAATATTGCTCTCTTATTCATTATTCTATTCAGTGGGTGGGATTAGTAAGCAGATGGCTGTGTGTCATGCAAGTGTTAACGTGTTAGGTTACGCAGTGCATGCAGCAGTAGGGTTGGTCATTTTTCAGTGGCGGGACGTAATTTTGCCTTAATCACTAATTATTATTGAATAAAAATATTTTTTGACAATTAAAAACAAACCAAAAACTATAGTGCTTTTATCTTCCTCGAGTCAGTGCCGTCAGAGGGTTATCAGTGGTGCAAGCATTAAATCGCGGGCGTTAAAGCAAAGACTGGCATGAACACGCGCAAGTATAAGGCGGTACGAAAAGACACACGCAAAAACATCTGTTGGACGCGTTGACGTCCCACTGACTCGAGGAAGATAAATGGACTATATAAATAAGAACGAGAAATAATATTCAGTGTATATTGGATGGGCAGTCCAATTTTTTTTTTTTTGTCATAAGTGTGCGCCGGGATCCACTACTCAAAATATTGCCACTGCCCCTTCCAATAGCCACAATATTAAAAAAACCTATCTTTTATTCTCTTTTTTTCTTGCATTGATAAAGATTCCCCAATAGACAATCAAAAAGCTTTCAGATGCTTCCCTATGGTCCACAGGGTCCACAGGCACCCGCACCAGCGCCACCAGCCACCACCGAATCACAGCAAACATAACCATGAACATCTGTCTTTTGATGTCGATGGGAGAGTGTTGTAATGCCTAGTGGTTCTACAAGTGCCTCAATGCGCAGTGTGTGCATTGTCTCCGAACAGTCATTGACATCAGGGTGCAGGCCTTAGCAGGGAGGGATCTTCTGAAAAAACACCTACCAAAAGACGTTTTCAGTCGATTCATAAGTTTCCCAAAAGTTCACCCCATAAAAATATCCTGAAAAAGCTTCCCTATTTTCAACATTACCTGTAAAAATCCTGGCTACGGGAGACTGTCAGTATGATATTCAGAGGCCTCAACTTTCAATCTGAGGGTCATCTGAAAGCACTGGAATACGCTCACGTACATTTAAACAAATATGCACACAAAATAGCTGCCTTAATGCATGGATGCCCATGACTTGTAAAAATCAAAAGCTGCGTATTCTGAAAGGCAGTCTAACATTAGACCCAAGGTTAAAACCAGGGTTAGGCCTACATGGTGACATTTTTTCCTTTAAAAATACTGGAAAGTTATGAAACGATGAGACCAATCATCATACGATGGGCCGAAACGGCCATCCATGAGGATTTTTCTCACCCGTTTTTAGAGACATTTTGAGAGTATGTTGGAAAGAAAAAAGGTTCCAATCATGTAGGACTAACCATGGTTTAAACCAGAGTCCAAAGTTAGACTGCCTTTAAGTTATACCAGCCAAAAAGTAATACAGTAATGGGTTAATCTTCTGAAGCTCTTGGTATGTTCCTTACAGCTAATTCTCCTAGACTGTACTAAACGGATGACTCAGAGATTTGCCCAGATGAGGGCGCGATCAATTTTCAAACCAACATGTTTTTGCGATAAATAATGCTGTCTATATAATATCATTGTTGATCAAATCAAAAGTCCTTCTGTGTTATAAAATTATGGATCAGGAATTTTTGCCTATACACCAGTATCCTAGGGCAATGTTATTTTTTTTTACTGTGCAATTAAATGATTACGGCATGAAAACGGAAAATCTAATTCAGCTTAAAAGCATTTTAGGCGGGACTTCTGTACTCTAGTTCTAGATGGACTATTTTTAATTTAATACACAAAAAATTCTATTCAAAATTTCTGGACGTCGGCCTTTAAGGATGTAAATTTTTTAAAATTAAGAAAAATGCAAATGATTGTTCCTGTGGCTCTTATAGATTGCGCACAAGATTTTAAAATTAACATTGTAACTGAAAAAAATATATATATAATGACAAGCTTTCCTGAAACACACACAAATTGAAATGGCACAAGCAGCAGGAATCTTAAAATTTGTTACTATGCACCTCAAAAATGGACAGGAGGAGATTTTTGTGGATTAAATTACTTGGAATTTGCATTGGTCGGTTGTAGAAACACCAGCGAGAATGTTTTAAAGCGGTTATGAGGTTTATATTGTTTGAACTTGTCAAATTTAAAACACTTAAAAAAAAAAAGCATGCTTTGATTTTTCTGCAGTGCATGACCCCCGGGGGGGGGGGTACTCAGTTGGAAAAAGGCGAGTTAAAAATTGTGCCCGCCGAAGGTTCACATTCACGCTTACTATAACAATGGGTCGTTTTTCACAGGTACTATAACAGAGGGTCACTTTTGAGGTCCATTGCTACTTATAAAAATGGGTACATTTTTCAATTTTGGTCGCAGTTTTACTATGAAAATGGGTCGATTTTCCGATTTCGTTAAAAATCACCAGGAAAAAGGTATTTTGATTTTGAAAGGTTACTATAAAAATGGTGCGAAATTTCAAAGCCAACTATAATAATGGGGTCGACAATTCGGACCAACTATATAATGGGTCAATTTTTGTCATGTGGTCACTATAAAACTGGGTCGATTTTTTTACACGGTGGACGCACACCCGTACCATATTTTGGGTCGAGTACCCCCCCCCCCCCCGGGGCATGACAGATAAATTGAATCATCATAATCCATTCAGGTGTGATCATTGGTAAGCAAAACGAGGGTTCAAAACAAATTGGGTACTCTTTCTGGAAATGTTTTCTTCTCCTTTACTTAGTCTAAGAAATGCGGTATTTTGATTTAATCTGGGGGAGGGGGAAAATCAACAATTCACATGGATAGGGGTGTAAGGCTGGCGCTTCAAAAACCCAGGGGCATTCGATGACAGAGGACTACAAAAAATAGGGTCTTTGGGTGAGAGACAGCCAAAATTCCCCCAAAAATAAGGTTTTGGGTCGACAAAATTGCAAACTTTCACCAAAATTTCACAAAAAATAGGGGTCTTTGAGTGAAATTTTTCAAAATTTTCCCCAAAATCGGGAATCTTTGGGTAACAGTTTGGTAACAAAGGGAAAAAAAATGGGGTCTTGGGTGAATTTTCAAAATATTGTTGGGTCTGGAAAATGGGGGTCTACAGCCTACATGCGCGATCACCTTAAAGAGGGGGTGCCCCCCCCCCCGGATTTAATACTTAGTAAGTTAAAAATTGTCTACGTACATAAGTACTTTATGCATTATATTATTAGTAACTTTATGTTATAGATAAAGCATAATGTGATCAAGCAAAAATTAGGAATATAAACTGAAATGATTTTGAGATACAGCCATTTTTAAAGCCCACTATCAGCATTCTTCCAATATAAAACAATCCTGCCCCTTTATTTTGTTATTAAGTTAATTGTCATAGTAAAGAACCCTGCGTTGGCTAGATTAACATGTTATATTTTTCAAGAAATGACAATTTTTTCTGATTTTACTATAAAGAGGGGATCCGGCTTTTATTAGTACACAAAACGCATAAAGGGCACTGGGAAATGGAATCTTTAAACCACTGTATAATACCCACGTGTATGTAGATTTTTCACAAAGAACAGTATAAGGTGTTGATAGGACCCACCCTAGTAATTTAGAGACAACAAGGGTTTTGGATTTGGAAAAAAATGACTGATTGTGGCTTAATGTTTCCCTTACCTTGATATTTCATATTTCTGAGTGACATTAAAATTGTGGAACATGAAAATCATGACATATGCTTTCACAGGCGTTTTCTTTGATCCTGCTACCAATTGTCTTTATTGAGCATATTTTACGCAGTGGGTAACACTATTTTGACAACCGATATAAGTAGGAGCATGCAAGAGCTATACCTTGCAAAAATCAGAAAAAATCAATTGCGGGACTTCTTGCCATATACAGGCGCGGATCCAGGAGGGGGCGGAGGGGGGCGCGCGCCTCCGGTAATTCTGCAAAATCAGCCCATTTGGACAAGTTTAGCCTTTCAGCCCCGGTACTTTGACGTTTTTCAACATCCTGGATCCGCCCTGATATAGGCCTACAAAGTACACACTTTTATGGTATAGTGCCCTAGATGTGCCCATTTTCCATTAGAAAGACGTGTAAAACCTAGATTTCTAAAGGAAAAATAACATTTGCCCAAATAAATTTTGTAAAAATTTACACCAGGATGTAGTTAGTGGAATAAATTAATCCAAATCAGTTATCAAAAACTGTGTCGCCATTGATAATTTTTGTTTTGTTTTGGTTTTGCAATCTAAATGAGAACTTTGTAACAGCTGTGCTTTGACCAAAGGTATGGTTCATGATGATTGCTAAATCTGCGAAAAATATGAAATGAAGCCAAAATATAAAATTTTGCACAACTAAAAATTTTTCAAACAATGTGTGGAATGGTCCTGTAAATAGCTAGCTTTCTATAGCATTAATTGATATTTCAATCATAAACAGTTAATAATTATTGGTTACTATCATTGTGTATATTGTACTATTTCAACAGGTAGCAAGACATATAGATGCACTTAAAAAAAATATTTGTCGCAAATATGTGAGATTTTGTCAGTCAGTCATATCAGGTGTTTCAGCAATATGGTAAAAAAGGGTACGTAGGGTGAAGAGGCTAGATCTTAAAGCAATATTAGCGCATTTTTTTTTTTTTTGAAGAGCGCCCCCATTTTTCAAAAAAATTTGAGATTTTTAAAGGTTGCATTGGTAACTGGCTTGTAAACCATACATGTGAATGGTAAAGCTCAAAAGTTCTGTTGTCTCACAACGAAGGAATTGGTACTAGAATAAGGATTAGCGGGATCCCCGAGAATTAATTCAATGGCTGCTGGAACGCCTTCCATGTGAAACCGCGCCATGTAAGTGTCTTCGCTCAGCCATTAGTTGTTTCATTGCTTCAGGCAAATCACGTAGAGGTTATTTTTCGAGGTGGCCTATTTTATCATGGAAGGAATAAACGTAGCATTTCCAGCTCTGCCGTTAAGTTCAATCTGGGATCCAAATTCTTAATTACAAATTTGTAATTTATGATAAATGTGCAATTTTTTAGCATTTCGTCGCAGGTATAGTTTCCTAGACAATCACCAACGTAACTGTGCCAAAATACCAAAATTTGAAAAATTGGGGGCGCTCTAAAAAAATGTTGCCATTATGCTTAAGTATTGGAACGAGTTTCAAATGTGATTGAAATGAATGTAACCAAGGGTGAATCATTTTTGTGATGCGTAAAATATGTCCCCACTGAATGTCGCGATCACTAAGAAGTGACAACTTAAACTACACCAGACACCGACCCTTATCAGCTCCGACAACCCACAAAAAGTTGATACTCTGCATGCCCACCCAGATGTCTTCAACTCACTTATATTCCACCAAGTTTATTTGCCTTATGCAAACTCTCCTATATTGCCAGCTGCATATTTTGAAAAAACTTCAAAACGAATGCCCTTAATTGGTCCACATGCCCCTTAACCACAATTATGATTAACAAAAAATGCATAACTATGATCTTTCAGTGGCACAAAAGAATTTTGCATATTCAATGTAATGTTTTAGTGATAAAGAAATTAAACAATGTACTTAGCTCATTTGCATCAAGAATGACCTTTAATGACCCACATGCCCTTTGACCCAATTATGATTTACACAAAAGATGTAGGCATAGTAGTCTTTTATGTAGCAAAGGCATTTTGCATACAACCGTTTAGTTTTAGCGATACAGTGGGAGAGCGTGGCTAGCAGTTAGGGTGCTTGCTATGGTGCAAATTTTAACAAACGTGTAAAAATTCCTGGTTCGAAAATTCCCGGTGGGTCTTGCTGGGATTATTCGGGTACTATCACCTTCTGGGATGTGATCCTGTGTACGAGCTATTGATTAAATAACAGAATACCGCTCTCTCCATGGTCACTTGGAATTGGCAACTGGGCAAATGGATCATGAAAGCGCATTCCGTCCTTCAGAGAGGACGTAGCACGGTCCGGTACAGAGAGTCACAACTATACATGACATCGCAAGTCAGTGTCGAATAAAGAGTAGGGTGAAACCCTGACTGTTCCCAATCGCCCCAGCCTCAAAGGCGGCCATGTAGGCGGTCCGTTCATAGTAGGGCCGTGGCCCCGGATCAAGCATAGAATAAATATAAACACCAACCAACAAGCCATTACCAATGGACTTGTGGATACGCTAAGAAGAAGAAGCGATACAGTAATAACACATATTTAAATAGCCTCATTGACTAACCTAACACGCATCTATCATGCAATTTCAAAATCGATACGATGCATGACAGCTGACTTTCATGTGCGAAGCATATTTGAATATCTGAGTACAGTTGCAAAGATTACAGCAGATCGGAGATAGGATTAAACTAAAGACATTCCAGGGTGACTTATTTCTTACAGGCATACATACGGACACACACATTACGGATGGACCATTAATCGTCCCGTTCCGAACTTGTGGAGACAATTCAGCCAATATGAAAGGCGCGCACTGTATGAAAGGCAGGCAGTGCTCAGTGGATTAACCCACTTGCCAGTGGCGACCCTGGTTTCACTCACCCCGCCATTGGACAAATTGGAAGCTGGTATTGCTAAACTTCAACAGGAAAAGCATGCAGCCTAAAGGATGACTCAGAGATTTCCATGATGAGGGCGCCCATCAATTTTCAAAGAAATCGCATTTTTTGCATAATTACATAATGCTTGTCCATGTATAGTCATGTGTGAAAATAGCTAGCTCAAACTCCGACAGGTCTTCCTATAAAAATATTAACACTTTGTTAAAAAATATCCTGATACTAGGCCGTAATCTGTCATAAATGTTGTCTTGCATCAAAACGGAAAGATTGGATTCATCTCAAACTTTGGTATTGTGCATTTTAGGTACTATCTTTAGTTCTAGTTGAAAGATTTTTAATAATTACACCAAAAAAAATAGACTGGAAAAGCACATGTTCTGGCACTTCTCAAGTCTGGGAAAGATCCACCCAATCCCAAGAGCAACAGACCAATATCACTCCTCAGCTGTACCTACAAATTCTTGAACGTCTCCTGATCAACAGGATCGCACTGTGATAGACGAACACCTCATAACCAGAAGAAAGCACGTTTCTGGCCAGGCAATTAAAAACAAGCCAAGTACTCAAACACATCGAGGATGGATTCGGAAGCATTTGATAACCGGAGTTGTGTTTGTTGATCTATCAGCAGCTAATGACACGTTCATTCAGAGATGCCTACTCCATAAGATTTGAACCACCAAGGCTATCCCCTTGACTGAGCTAATCAATAGGATGCTTGCAAACAGGATGTCTTTGTTCAGCTAGGAGCAAATAAGAGCCGATGGCATATGCTCAAAGAAGGACTACACAAGGGAGCATGCTGCACCTCTCCTGTTCAACATTAATACCAACGACCAAACTATAGGATTGCAGGAACCTGTCATTTTATCTATGCAGATGGTCTTGGATTAGCGCACAAGACGCCGACTTCACAGTTGTTGAAAGACTCTCCAAAGCTTTGGATAAACCACCTAGTACAAGGAAAATCAAGACAATAACCAGAATTTGTCGATCTAAGGTTTCTTGCAGAAGTGGGGCTAATGCCTTTAAACAAAAAAGGACAACTTTACAGTGAGAACACTTTGTTTTGGACATGTACTGACGACGAGCAATTGTGATAGTAAATACGATGGAACACAAATATGAGTGGTGTAGTGACGTTGCTCAAAAGTTGAATTCTTAATGGGTTACAGCACGATGCTCAAAATGGCATCCTTTAAAGGCGCTGTCAGTGATTGCTAAATCAAAAAAAAAAAAAATCAGATTTGTGCATGTCTGTTAACAAGAATAGGTATCCCAAAATACTGCAGGTGACAAACTTGAAAGCAACCTAATAGGAACAGAAGTGGGTATTTTTAGTCATTACTGTCTGTATACGGACACAGTGGCGTAACCCGACCTTTGCAATGGGGGAACGGGGGTGCAGAGGCCATTTTCTGGGGGGCGAATTAGGCTTCTCCATAGAAACTGTACAAATGGTCAGTTCATTTGGGGGGCAGGGAAGGGGAGCTCGGCTTCTGAGCACGGGGCTGGTCGCATGCGACCATTGAAATTTAAACCTGTTACTTGCCAGCAATCTGACAATTGAGATGCAAGCATCAATGACTGAATTCTTCAAGGTGAACCAAACAGGCTCATCTCAAACCGATGAAATCAAATATGAGGGCCACAGCCCCCTGCCCCCAGCTATGCCACTGACATGTAGTAGATACATGCCTCACTGTAAACCAGTAACTATATGAAACTTTGCAAGCCCTTATCTTGCAGATAATGCATCGCAACTAACTCAGGTGAGGCTGTACGCAGGGGGCGCGGTCGCACCCACCCCCCCCCCTTCCGAGAAAGGGGGGGAAAGGTCCACTTTTTGCTGAATTTTGTTTTTTATAAAAGGGCAAAATTTAGCGCCCCACAATTTTGAAAGAAAGCCCACTTTTTTGGTGATGATATTTTAAAAAAGAACCATTTAGGTGGGCTAGGTTCACTTACCAAAAATGGTCCACTTTTCAAAAAAAAAGTCCATTATCAAAGTTCCTGCATGAAATCATGCGTACGGCCCTGCCGAGCAGGCGCGGATCTAGGGAGGGGGCGGAGGGGGCGCACGCCTCCGGTAATTCTGCAAAAATTCAAAATCAGCCCATTAGAAAGTTTTAGCCTTCAGCCCCCGGTATTTTGATCGTTATCAAATCCGCCCCTGGCAGTGTGTACCGCCACAGTCGCTGCCATGGTCGACATGGTGTAGTGCAATAAGAAAATCCGTGTACTAGTAAGTTAACCATGATCAACCCAAATGGGGCACTTGTGTACTCATAATACCCAAAGCAAAAAATCTTTAGCTCTAAGATTTCACAGGTGAAATGAGGAAATATCGCAGCTCTCTTCAGGATAGGAATATTTGACACTTCAGGTAAAATCTGGGCCCCTGGGGACTAGGCTATTAGTAATCAGGCCATTGACCTTACAATACAGCATCTGCATTAAAGACACTACCAGGGATTCACCCAAAAAGAGTGAATTCTGTAGTTATTTTTTACAACTTGAATAATTTATAGAAAGGAAGAAAACAGTAGTCGCTCAAAATAGAAATCTCCATTAAACTACGATCCTTATTAGGTTGTTCTTCAGGACATTCACTTGTAGGGGAATGTTATGATACCAACGCATTGTTGCAAAAATATGATTTTGATTTGTTTGAATTTCTGATTTAGCAATCACTAATAGTGCCTATAACCCAGGGCTTAGGCACACATTGTAACACATGCAAGTACAAACGGTTGAGTGCTAAATTATGTTGCCAGACGACCTACTTCTAGTACTTCATGGTGGTTTTGTATGCTTTATATGTCCAGAGCTAACTCTTCAGGAATCCATAAGGAGGTCCAGGAACAATATTGGTTGGTAAACATAATTCCCAATGACGCCGAAAAATGCTGAAATGGCCACGCCCCTTTGGCGGGGTCAGCCTTTGAGCGAAGTCTACTGACTGTATTACAGAAACAGTGGGACCTAGGAGGTAGAGAACCACTCAAAAATGTGGCATGGCACATTATGGAGTCAGTAAATACATTTTTATATCCAAAATCAAAGGTTTTTAAGATAATTGTCAAAAAACTGATTTCACCATATTGCGTTATACAATTTTGAATCAATTCCTAAGGTTTTCATGCCAAACAGGAAGGGAGTTCACCATACACACTTGGATTTTGCTCTACTATCCTCAAGGATAATTTTGGGGGAACTAAGGGTAGGTCAAAAATAGAAAATTTCATATTCCTTCCGTTCTCCAATGACAGCCGTCCAAAAATTGTGTGACTTTGAGCAAAATGGGTATATTAGGTGAAAACGTGGCATTGTACATGTAAGTGCTGTTTTTTTTTATAACAGTGTATTTGCTACACTCAATCAGTTAAACATTGTATTGCATAAGAAGCTATTGACCCATTTAAATTTCCACTGGGATATAATCAGCATTTTAATGGTTTACTCATTTCATTTTCATGGGGGGTGAGTCAAAATGGCCCATCGTAAAGTGAAATTATAATTGTTTTACTTTTATAGGGACTGAAGTTAAAGTTAAGTTAAAGACAGGCCCGTACATGTGGCCATACGCAAGGGGTTGCAAATTCCACAAAAAGGTCCAAAAATTAGGGAAGTTTTTACACGAAAGTCCACTTTTTTGATGATGAAATGCTCAAAAAGTCATGGGGGGGGTATGTCCACTTTTAGCAAAAAAAGGTCCACTTTTCGAATCCCGCACCCCCATAAATCATGCATACGGCCCCGGTTAAGGAAACGTCAGCATGCAAAAGTTAAATGCTGATGAAGGGTCATTAAATGATTCTAAAAGCACTAACTGTGTGCTTGGGACCACGAAAAGAGACAAAAATTAAGATCCCCCCCCCCTTAACTGGTATGTATGGAAAAAACAAACTAAGATACCAGGAACCTAGACGGACGCCGCAGCCGCGTGGGAATAGCGATTCATTACGTATATTTTTCCTCTTTGTAGGGCTAATGGCAAGGTAAAAGCTGCTGAAGGATCTTTAAAAATTAACTACTCAAAATGCACTAACTACATGCCGGTTCCCATGAGAGGCTTAAAAATTCATGACCCCTAAAAGGTTGGGGCCCCCCTTTTGTGGTTCAAGAAAAAAGTCGCTAAATTACCCATTTTTTACGCCGCACTACCATTGGCATAGCCAATGAGAGGAGCAGGGGGAAAGCTCCCCCACACACAAAAAAACGAGAAAGGGAGCCAAAAAGGGGAAGAAAAAGAGAAGAACAGAAAGAGAAAGAAAAAAAGAAGGGAAGAAGAGAAAGGGTAAAGACGAGAGAAAAAGGGGGAAATAGGTAAGAAGAGATGGGAAAAGGAGAGAAGAGGAAGGTAGAAGACGGAAAAGATGGTGGAAACGGGGGAAATTTGTGCTCTGAAACCACTCATTTTTCGCTATGGTACCCCTCCAAGGAAACGAAATTGAGTAACATTGAAATGCCGATCATATCCCAGGTGAGACCCAAATGGTCAATAGTTCTGTGCAAAACAAACGTTCATAAAACTAGCTAAACTGATTGAGTTTTGGAGCAAATACACCTTAACGGCACTTAAAAAGGCACGCGTTGTCACCAGTACCTATATATATGCTC
This sequence comes from Ophioderma brevispina, assembly GCA_023653785.1. Taxonomy (NCBI): domain Eukaryota; kingdom Metazoa; phylum Echinodermata; class Ophiuroidea; order Amphilepidida; family Ophiodermatidae; genus Ophioderma; species Ophioderma brevispina. The sequence continues at coordinate 44,577 of JAMKCH010007125.1, forward strand.
AAGGTCACAAAACTTTTACTGGGCTACCGTTGAGAATATGATTTTTCTGTTTGTGAAACCCTTAGGTACCCCTAACAATTATCAGTTGGGGAGTTAGAGCAAAATCAGGTCTATGGTGAACCCCTTCCTATTTTGGCATGAAAGCCTTATGAATTCATTCATAATGTATAGTGCAATCTATGGTGAAATCAGGTTTGAAAGTCTGCTAAAAAACCTGGCCGTTTTTTTGATATAAAAATGTAATAAGGAAACCCCCCCCCCCCCCCAGAATGTGGCCATCAGCAGCTTTTACCTTTGCATTCGGCCTACAGAATGAAAAATAACACTGTGCCGGTATAAGTTCATGTTATTTAGTTTGTTTTTCCATGCATACGGGGGGATCTTCATTTTTGTCTGTTTCATGGTCACAAGCATGCAGGTTGGATGCTGTTCGATCAATTTAAAGACCCTTCAGCCGCATAACATTACATTTACTGAAGTAACCTAGAAAATGGAAAACAATATATTTTCATTTTACGATGGACCATTTTGCCCCCCCCCCATGAAAATGAAAAGAGTAAACATTAAAAGCTGACATGCTATATTATATGCCAGTTGAAATCCAAATGTTCAATAGCTCTGTGCAATAAAACGTCATAAACTGATGAGTTGTGGAGAAAAAATAACTGTTATAACAGACTTACACACTGCACGGTTTTCAACTATATTACCCAATTTTGCCAAAGTCAAAACAACCCCCCCCCTCCATTTGACGGCTGTCATTTGAGATCTGGAAAGGAATATGAATTTCTATTGTGACCTAACCTTAGTTATCCCAAAAAAATTATCCTGGAGGAGAGTTAGAGCAACATCCAAAGTGTATGGTGAACTCCCCTTCCTGTTTTGGGATGAAAACCATATGAATTCATTCATAAATGTATAGTGCGCAATATGGTGAAATCAGTTTTTGAAAAACAAGTATCTTCACAACTTTGACTTTTTCGGATTGAAAAATGTATACTGACCCCCCAAATGTGGCCATTCAGACATTTTGAGTGGTTGCTCTCCAACCTCCTAGGTCCAAACGGTTCGTAGATACAGTCAGTAGTCCTTTCGCCTCAAAAGGGGCGTGACCCCGCCAAAAAGGGGCGTGGCCCTTTCAGCATTTTCGGCGTCAATGGGAATTATGTACCAACCAAAGAGTTCCTGGACCTTCAATTAGTGGATCCTGAAGAGTAGCTCTGGACATATATTGCCTTAACAAACCACCATGAGATGAGAGTAGTAACAGGAACCCTGAAACGTGATTCTTTATGAGTGCCGAAAGTGGTGCCTTAAGGATAGGGGGCCAACAAAGTTTGTACAGGGGTCAAATTTGTAAATGATCCAATCCTGTGAAAAAGCACACCATGTTAAGTGTCTAACCTTAAGGATTCAGAAAAGGTATAGTTTGTAATATGTACAGCCTAATATTTCAGAGTTATTAGCTATAAAAAAGCAAAAATCAATAATAAGGGTCAATTTCAGGTTGTACAGGGGTTCACAATATTAAAATTACTCCGATTTGGATAAAAATGTTGCAAATTATTGGTGGAGCTCATTAGGATAAAATAAGGAAATAGTTTTGAGTGTCTCAAATGCTTGCTTAAGAAAGTAGGGGGGTAACAAGATCAGCCTTCCCCCATTGAATGAATGGACGGGACCTTTCTGTGCCCCCTACATCGGAAACTAAGCAGTTAAGACAGTCCAAAAAATTCAGTATTTTATCCTCTTAACTCACCAATAAACTTTGCCACCATTTTTATCCAAACGGAGTAGGAAAGAGAAGTAGTAACTTTAAAATTTGACCCTGTTACAAATGAAATTGACCCGTATTTTGACTTTTGCTGTGTTAGCCTATAACTCTTGGAAACTTTGGCTGTACATTTCAAACTATACCTTTTCTGAATCCTTATGGTCAGACACATAAACATGGTGTGGCTTTTCTAACTTGGTCAAATTACCAAATTTGCCCCCATGTACAACACTTGTTTTGACCCCCTCTCATTAAGGCACCACGTTTGCAGCACTTAAGAAATCACGTTTCAGGTGTTTCCGGTCAGTATGCATATATTGACACTTGAATGAAAGATATAAATAGTTGGGACGGGAGATGGGGTATGTGCTTATACAATATACTGTACCAAATTCGTGGTGTGTTAGCTCCAGGGCTACTATACAAAGGGGGGCCAATAATCTGCTGTGAAGGTAAGGAGAGTTAAACCCCCCCAACACCAACACTACGTGTTATTATTGTGTTCATACAGGTAATTAGAGCTATTTCACATTCATCATATTCTCTGATCAGAAAAGCAAACCCAGTTTGAGTAGCAGGAGAAAACTGGAAAACCTGGAGAAAAACTACAAGAGCAAACTTGGGACTGGCCCAACCCTTGGATTGAACCTGGGTATGAAAAAGGGACAATAACTGCTGTTGAAGGTAATAGTTTAACAATACACTGTGTCACAGTGGCGTTTTGGGCCTGCCCGCTCTGAGGGGGCAAATTTCCCAGTCTTGGGAAATTTTTCCTCTCAATTTTATTGATAAGTGGTTCAACTCTTTGATCATGCCACACTATGTTAAATTTTAATGATTAATAATGTTTTAATATTTTGCAATAGAGTTTCAATAAATTGAGTTAACATAACACAATCATCTGTAAAATCTTGAACCAAATAACAGTGTGTAACAAATCTCTGTAACTCAGATAATGCCAGAAGATTAGAAAATAACAGAATTTGTCATTACTTAGTTTTAAGTTTCTATGACTGCAAGAAAATGGGAGTATAAAATGTCATTTTTTTATCATTTGAGATGTAGGAGTGAGTAATAAAGATTCAAACTGCTTCAGGCTTCTGCTAGTATCAGTCCCTAAGGCATGGTTCAACAATTCACTATATTCATGTATTGTGATAATGAAACCGTATTGGTTTCTAGGAATTAATGATGGTATGCAGAATAGATGGGGTGTACTTAGTGAGCTTATGTTAACATAAGTTTATGGAACTTTGCCCTGAAGGGATTGTGATATGAAGACAGAGTTAAGATGGTTGGCTCTTGACCTATGCTGGCAAATTCAACATGATGAGTTGGAGGACTATCCTGTCCCAATTTTTATGATTGCATGCAGAATAATTGACAGAACTCAGTGTGGTCAAAGCCAGCACAAAAAGAGCACAACATACTATTCAGTAATACTGATCTTGCTTGTAAATATTTTGTGAACTTAAAGGCAGACACAGAGATTTCAAAATATACTCTTTTTCAGTTAAAGGTGCTTATTCTGATTTTATCTGTTGTGTTCTCTACTTGATACGAGAGCCTGACACTTGTACACACTGACCATCAAGTACCGTGGGAAACTAACTTGCGGTTTTGATGCTAGACGCGATATTGCATAATGCCCTATTCACTACTGTGCTAATATTGATGGTTAACCACTAAAACGGTAGTTTATTATCTGTATCTTGAGAAAGAAATGGATTTGAAAGCTGAAATTTCAGGACAACAATGAGAAAAATACAGCCTGATATCACCTGATATCAAAATTGATACTACTTCCGGTTAAATCAGGGGGGTCCCAAAAGCGATCGGAACAAGCACCTTTAACCTTTATGTGCAGTATAATGATACTGAGGGTGTATAATCAAATTTTGGATCGAGAAGTTCATTGCAAAGTTGTGATTTCATTATTGCAAAATGGAAATGGGTAGATCAGGTTATATATGTTACCAATAATGGTGAGGAAACTTTCCATTGAGATGGGCAGGACATTATTTTTTTGATTTGTGCCCCTATCTTGGGCACTATAATAAAAAAGCAATCTCTGATTGGAATTTTAAAAAAAAATTTCCCCTACTCCAAAAATAAAAAAGGTTCAGATAAAGAATCCGACACACCATGTAATGTATTGCAAATCAATTCTCTTCTAAACCAGGGAAGATGAGCTGTCAAGAGAGAGGATTCTAGTCTTGCACAAGCTTTAATTATGTTTTCAACAACTCACCGCATCTCCTTGTACAGGAGCGTACCGTTGTTGATTTGTTATCAACCCACACTTGATATGCAAATTAGCGTGTTACGCCCGGTGCAGTGTTCACGGAAGTGTGCTTACATGATACGCTCAAGTCGACACACTGTTCGTCATGTTTGGAACTCTGAGTAAGCGCTAGGACACCAGGTGCAAACTGCAAAGCAACAAACTTGCAAAAACTATCGTTTTGCTTTAGATTTTGCGAAAATATCTAAACAAGGAAAGATTTTCGTGAACTGGGAACATTTTAGTATTATAGTGAGAATAATTACGATCCTCTATACACGATATTAACAAGTTTTCAAGAAGATTTTCGTTGATTTAGGGATTCAAACATGTTACAGAGTGGTTCATCACAAATCAACAACTCTGCATCCGATTTGTCCACATATTTTTATCCCGCTTGGGCAGCTAAAGCCACCCTCGTGGGATAAAATATGCAGATGCATGGATGCATTGTTGTTGATTTGTGATGAACCACTCTGTAACATGTTTGAATCCCTAAATCAATTGATATGCTCCCAAACAAATTTGATTTTATGTCATATCTGAGATCACAAATATTTGAGTGTTCCAAGAGCACAAATCATTGACAAAAGCTCAACTATGCTTCATACGTTATCTTGCCGCGATGACTCACTGTCATCCATCCCCATCCAAATTTTAAATGCATTTTTTACGGAACGTGTTCACCATTGGGTGCGTGTAAATTCCTAACCTCAAGTGGCACATCATAATACTCTACGAAAATGTCATTATTTGCACGGTTTAAAAGTCCAAATTCCCAAGATGTGAGGCATTAAGTGAACAGAATGGGATATTTTCCGTCTGATGCATCATAGAAGTCTCGAGTGAGGAAGTGGACTGAGAAATACAACCCAAACAGTGAAGAGCACTACATTCTTCAGGGAATAATCATGAATGATGTTATGTTTGAAGTTCATTGTTCAGCATTCAAACATGTTGAATGTATAGGGACTTTTATTCTGTTAAAGGCTGACTCAGAGATTTTCTGAGGACAGTGCCCTCAATTTGCTAATATGTTCTTTGCATGTACATAATGCTTATCCACATACTAATTGCCGTGTGAAATAGCTAAGCTCAAATCGATGTCCTTCATAGAAAATCACAACCTTGCAATAAAATTCCAGTTCCAGAATTCTCATTTTACACAGTTTCCTATGGTACTGCATTACCACACTTAAAAGTTCATTTTGTGATTTCAGCACCGTCTGTTTTATTCATTGTTCACTTGATATCCCTGAGAAAAGCTTATTCACAAAATTTGAGTTGATCCCGATCTTGCGGTTTTGTGTTATGAGCAATTGATTGTTTCCCACGGTCCCATAGGCCATGTGCTGTAATTTCTGTTGAAAATACAAAATTGCAAATTTCTAACAAATGCGACTGAATATGCACGTAAGATTAGGTACACATGGATTACTATGGATAACGGTTCAGATGATATAAAAATCTCTGCTTTTTTTTTAAGGTAAATCAGGGGCATGAGGTTGTAGATCACTAAATGCCCCTTTAACAGTTTACTGCACCAAAACAAAACATCCAATTCAACTCAAACTTTGAATTGAGCAGTTCAGGTGAATATCTTTAATTTTAGTTAACTATTTTAAATTAATACACAAAAAATATTATATTTCAAAATCTCTGAGTCAGCCTCTAAATAATGTTTAAAGCAACATAGTTTAGAAGACTATAATTATATGATTTCATATTTTGCTCATTTAAATTAATAGACAATTGTTCAAATTAGATGATATTTAGTATTTCTTGTAGGCAAAGACCCAATATCACTAACATACAGTTTATGTACACCTTTTTTAAGATGTTCTGCCATTATCCAGTCCCATCTTGGTTTCACTAGAAATTATCTTGTAACTTTAATCCTATTGGCTGGTATTCTGAAAGGGAGACTAACTTTAGACCTGGGTTTAAACCAGGGTTAGTCCTACAAGAGGGGACCTTTTTCATTTCAAAATACTGTGAAAGTAAAAAAAAAAAAAAAAAAAATAGCAAAATTGTTTATACTATATTCTCATGCATCGCCAAGTTAATGTATCATGTTTTGCTAAGGGCCAAGGGCCTATATGCATAAATAAATGCACTCGGGCACCGAAGCGTTGTGCCCGGTGGAAAGTGGTATCTGAATACTGCACCAAAACAAAACATCCAATTCAACTCAAACTTTGAATTGAGCAGTTTAGATGACTATCTTTAATTTTAGTTAACTATTTTAAATTAATACACAAAAAATATTATATTTCAAAATCTCTGAGTCAGCCTCTAAATAATGTTTAAAGCAACATAGTTTAGAAGACTATAATTATATGATTTCATATTTTGCTCATTTAAATTAATAGACAATTGTTCAAATTAGATGATATTTAGTATTTCTTGTAGGCAAAGACCCAATATCACTAACAATAACAGTTTAATGTACAACCGTTTTTCAGATGTTCTGGCTAGCTGTTCTATTTCGGCTGCTGCATTATCCAGTCCATCTTGGTTTCACTAGAAATTATCTTGTAACTTTAATCCTATTGGCTGGTATTCTGAAGGGAGACTAACTTTAGAAGACCTGGGTTAAAAAAGTGGAGCGTTTTGGTTTTTTTTTTGTTTTTTTGGTTTTTTATTGTTGTTTTATGTGTTATGTTTTTGTTTTTTTTTTGGTAAACCAGGGTTAGCCTACAATAGGGGACCTTTTTCATTTCAAATACTGTGACATTCAATGTAAAACGGGTGAGAAAATTCCTCATGGAATGGGCTGGAACAGCCCATCCATGAAGGAAATTTTCTCACCCGTTACCACACTTTAGAGTATGTTGTAAGAAAAAAGGTCCCCACTTGTAGACAAACCCTGTTTTTAAACCCAGGTCTAAAGTTATCTCCCTTTCAGAATAACCAACCATTGTGGTTGTATAAGTAGGCTTTTTCAGAAATTACCTCATCCCTACAAATATCTAGACACGGTTTTTCCATCCTTATTCCCATGACCCGCTTTTTAAATATTATCATGGGGAAACACTTTACAATCTCCCTGCTTTTTACTCTCACCTTTGTAGTGTGCCTAACTGCAGTTTCAAAGGTGCCTAGCAATGAGAGATTTTGGAAGGGGCACTTCATACTTGGTCCTAATAGTACTTTCACATAGATTAAACCCTCAATAGCCTTTTACCTTGGGTTTTTTTTTTTTTCAGGCTACAGAAATTGTCTTAAAAGAGAGAAACATTGATTTTGATTTGGCTATTTCATTGTAAAACCCGGCTCAAATTTTGTCTTTGCTCCTATACCAAACTTGAAATTTCACAATTTTGGCACCATAAACATTTCTCCCTCTCAGTTAAATCATTTCAGATGGGGAATTTTTGATGGAAAGCTTACATCAGAAACAAAACTTAGTACTTTCGATTTTTTTAAAGGACACCTATATGTAAAATCTCTTCGTTGCACCTTTAATGTTCCTCACATACACACATTTAAACAAAGATTGTTAAATTGACCACGAGTAGCTTTGCTTTATGACATCTTTATACTTTTTAAAATGAACATTGAGAAACAAGTTAGCTTCGCTACCCTTTTCTCATTTGCCTCCTCTGTTGGGAAATGCTAAGCTATCTCTAAGCATGCTTATTGTTCTATTTCAAGTTCTTTAAGTGGCGCACTGCTGGCACATTTTACAACAAAATACAAAATTTCATTTCTTCTTTGCTCTCAAATAATCTAGGCCATTTGAAGACATATTTTGGTGTCCAAAAAATACCATAAAGACACCAAGTGATTTTTAATTGATATTTGGGTTTGTTGTGTAAATCCAACAATGTATCTAGTACATGAATAGCACAGATTACTCATTCAAGCCAGATGATCACAGAATGAGCAAACAGGGTGGATACCAAGGGAATCAACTCCATCAAGTGTTTTCTTTATGTTTAATCATAATGCCATGACCCGTGGTCTGCTGATAAAATGAGTCTGAAGTTGGGGCTTCAATTTTAAGAAATCAATCTGTTTCCCATAAGTGAGGCGCTGATTTCGGGGGGGGGGGGGGGGCTTATCATTTAAGTTAATATATAACCATGCAAAAAATATAAATTTTGAATAATCTTGAGGGCCCACTATTTTTCAAACTGGTCCAGTGTCTCGTTAGAGACATTAATTCCAAATGTATTTCCAGACTTGCCATACAATACAGTACTGCCAACATGGGCGGGTACATAGAATATCCATCCAAGTTGATTTAGAGGGCCATATTTTATCTTATCGCGGCCATACTCATGTCATTTATGGCATGTACAGTCAAGGGCCTTTTTCTAAAAGGGGGGGCATTCCCCCCTAATTTTTTTTCTTTCCCCAGTTCCCCCCCCCCCCCAGCCAAAGAAAAATGGATTTGGGCAAAAATCAAGCGATTTGGGGGCCTAAAACACCAATTTCGCAAAAATTAGCGATTTGGGGCCAATTTTTGATAATTCCCCCCCCACGAATTTTACTTCCCCCCCCCCCAAATTTCACTTTGGTTCCCCCCCCACCCCTGGTTCCCCCACCAAAAAGAGGTCTTGGCTCAGCCACTGTGGCTTGTAGTTTTTTCAATCCCCATCACAAGCAGGGCCTTACCAATTTCACATATCATTTTTGATCTTCAAACCTCTAGCCATTCTATATGTGCAACGAACTGTCAATTATACGCGTACAGGTACGTTATGAGAAACACGTTGTTTTGCCTCCATGCTTCATTACCAGCTAATCAAACCAACTTCTCAGTTTCTTCTGCAAATATTTTCCCACTCCGAGGAGTGTGCTCAGGGTAGACAATCGCACTTGATAAAATATCCCAAACGGCATCTTTAATTTATACACTCAATATTATACTGTCTGGGATCAGATTATCTTTCACTTAAGATTTGTGTTGTATAGCAACCGATATGAAAAATAATCTTGAGGAAAACTTAAGATTTGAAAGGTATGATTGTTCCATCGTGCGTGGAGAGATTTTATGATCTTGATGAATTTGATGGTTTCATATTTAGATTAATTTTAAGGAGCTCTCTCCAATCCTATGCCTCTACCCCACTGCCCCGCCCACTACTTATACCCATCAAACGTGAAATTTGTGTTTTTTCATCTCTTTGCAAGAAGGGTGGTGTTACATCAAATGATGGACCATTTTGGTGCAGCCCCCCCACCCAAAAAAAAAAATTCATAACTATAAGGCCCCATAAAACTATTTGTGATCATGTCCGGAGGACTTTCGAAATTTGATGCGGGAGGGACCTTTTGTACCTCGATTAAACTATTACAATTTGTGACAAGTAATCAGGGTTTATTATCAGTGTGGTAAATTCAAACCTTGCAGTGTATATAGCATGCCATGTACCTGCTATTTATCTATTGCTATGCAAATATTACCAAGACTGCATTCCAATAGTTTGTTATATAAGAAAATATGATAAAATATCACAATATCATGTAGATTTGTCAATACGCTCACTTATTTTTGCTCGAATTCACCCCTGAAAGAACCAGGAGGACACCCCTGGGGCAATTGAATGGCATGGGTGTAATGGTGTTTAGTATTTTACAATAGCTTAATTTAAACTGTGTTCCAATAGCCTTTTCACCTGGAAGAATGCCCGGAAGAAGGTTGAACTTATAGCAAAATGACTCAACAAATCTTAAAAATTAACCTGTCAAAAATCCTGAAAAACCGCTAAATTTACGAAAAATATGATAATTTATCAAGTTGGCAACAATATTTTGAAAAAAAATCATGTGACCAGGTTTTAAATTCGGATCCTCTACGGTGTCGGGAAGGGTGAAACCACCTAATTTTGCATATTCCACATTTTCCAAGGTGTAATACAGGGATGTGGGAACCCAAAGACGATCACATGCAACAACAGACTACAAAATCCTATCATAGAATGTGGGTACTTGTTACATGGGGGATACGTCTTGGTTACACCATGAGATATCTATGTAACTTGTTGTGGTATATTTTGTCCACTTGTGTAATTAAATAAAATGCGATTCCTTTGGCTAAAAGGCGGGAGAGAGAAAGTAAAAAGTTCGGGAGAGAAAATAGTGACCTTAGAAACCATCATTTTTCCACTGTTTCATAATGAGAAATTGATTTGAAACTTTGGGCACAGAGTGATTGGATTGCTGAGGTAAGGGTAATGTTTTCTTGGTCAAAAATGATGAGGATAAGAATTCCTTCTGAGGAAATTATTCAAAAAAAAAAATATTGATTGCGGTACCTAAATTCCATACGGGCGGGGACATGAATCAAATTATTTTTATGGGCATTAAATTATGTACAGGTAGGCCTATGTTTTCAGCAATAAAAAAATAGATTAAAAATACTGTATCAAATTCTAAACTATACACTCTCTATAGACCACTTGCATAATGTCCATAATATTTATAAACAAGGCGATGTATTTACGCAATGCGTAAAATATGGTCCCCGCCGAATATCGCGATCACTAAATGACAACAAAACTGCACCAGTCCACCCGTAATTGGCCATCACTAGCGCCCCAAAAAAATATGGTTTTACTCAAGAAATGACTCACGAAATCTTAAAATTCAGCAGCATGCAAAAATCCTGAAAAATTCACGAACATTAGTAAAAAATATGATAGTTTACTCAATGTGGCAACACTATTTTTGAAAAAATAATGTGAATCACAATTTAATTTTGGGACCCATACGGGGGTTCGGGAAAGCTGGCGAAACATTGAATTTTCAATATTTTAACATTTTCCAAAAATTGTAACACAGGCATGCATTTTCAGAACTTGGTAGTAATCATTAATTATGATACTAGAAACATAACAAACTTTTTCGATATGATTAATCACACAACATTTAAATCAGTCTTCCATACGGGACCTCGACTTTGGAATAAGCGTTCCTGAATCAACCAAACAAGTACCCCCCAATTGAAAATATTCAGAAAGTCCTCCGCTTGTTATAAATACCCAAAATGCCACTTCTAAATATTAAATTTCTTGTAAAATCAAACTAATTTTCTCATAACAAATAATTATGCATTTTTGCAATGCAGTGCGTCAACTGCTCCTCGAGATGGCGTTGGTGACGCCACGTGTGCGATTGGGAGAGTAAATGTGACAAATGAATAGCACTAATGCAGGTATATAGATGTTATTTATGTTCTTGCCACGCCATGTACTTGTCCCTTTGTGTTGTTTAAGCACCACACAGGAAGGTATGTCATCTGAACTTTCACAATCAATTCTTAAGAAATGGTCATTACATTTCGTCAAATCATTTTCATAAGATTTTTTAACATGAAATCTTCAATAGCCGGACCAAGACAAAATCTAATGCTTCTTGTGAAATCATTAAAACCAAAACTATCAACATTTTCAATTGTTCGGTTAATAGATGGCCTGCACACTGGACTAGAATTGCAAATGGCTAAATTTTTATGAATGATAATAGATGAAAACTTGACATGGAAATCACACATCGCTAATGTCTGTAAGCTATGTTCCAGAATGTACATAGGCGTATTGAACAAAGTTAACATTCTTGAAAAAGAACCTGCATTTTATAGCTTATACTGTTCATTTATCTACCTTACCTATCATAGGGATAACCGTGGGTAGGTAATGCAGCTAAGAAATACCTAATGAAAATATTTAAGCTACAAAAAATCGAGCCAAGCAGAATAATTAATATCTAATAGTTCATATTTGTGTCATACAAAACCTTTGTTGGAAAAACACTAACCTTAAAGACACTATCAGTGATTGCTACAATCAGCAAATCGAAAAATCATCAAAAATCAATTTTGCAAAATTGCGTACTATAACAAGGACAGGTATCCTACCATACCCTTCAAATATAAGACCAGAAGCAACCTAATAGACAGAATCGGGAGATTTTAGTCTTACTGTCCGTTCGGACACTTACTACAACACGTAATTGACATGGAGAATCGATCTTGGAACAACTGACGTTTTCTTCCGTTTCTGTCATTTCTAACACTGGAAAGTCACTTTAATTATAATTCACAGACTTAGATTCACTTTGGAAGCTATTTCCTGCAATTTCTCAAATAGTTTTTCAATCACTGATAGTGTCCCTTTAATTCTTTCAATCTATAATATGGAGTTGGGTATTTCATGTAATAAATATAGAAACCATCTATTACCAACATCATTCATCCAGGCATTTTCAGAACTTGGTAGTAATCATAATTATGATACTAGAAACAAAACAAACTTTCGATATGATATCCAAAATTAAATCAGTCTTTCCATACGGGACCTGAACTTTGGAATAAGCTTCCTGAATCCACCAACAACTACCCAATTTTGAAAAATTTCAAGAGTTCCTTTCCGCTCTTTCTAAATACCCAAAATGCCACTTCTAAATATTAAAATTTCTTAAATACAAACAAATTTTCTCATAAAATAATTATTGCATTTTGCAATGCGTGCGTCACCTCTCCTCGAGATGGGCCCCCCCCCCCCCCCCCCCGTTGGTGACGCCCCCCCGTGTTGCGTCTTGGGGAGAGTTAAATGTGATCAAATGAATAGCACTAATGCAGGTATATTAAAATAGTTATTTATGTTTTGCCACACCAAGGCACTTGTCCTTGTCCCTTGTGTTGTGTTTGTGTCTTGTTCTGTGTCCTTTGTTGTAATTTTCATAAAGTGGTGCAATAACTTTTCAGGCTTTGGCTTTGCCTTAGTTGTATCTCCTCCATGTATCCTTTTGAATCATTTCATGTGCTTACTACTTATTTTTGTTGTTTGCTGTTAATAAATAAAATACATAAATAACGCTGTAGTTAAAGCAAGAATAGCACATTTTTTTTAATTTTTTACTTTTTTCCCCCAAAATTGGAGATTTTTACAACGGGTTGCATTGTAACTACAATCCTCGAAAAAATGTTGAACCCCGAACTTTTTGAACCGATTTTGGGAGGGTGACCCCCTCTCCCCAATTCAATGAGATACGAGTCATTGGTGTCAACAGCTTCGCCATGCCCCCCCAACAGTGGATTGATGGGAGTGGGGAAGAATTTGGGTAAAGGGGAAGACCTCTCTTTCTAAAGAACAATGACTTACCCAAAGTCGATCCATTTGTAAACATGGCAATGGTTCCAATATATGGATCAAGTGTTCAAATATTGTTTCGATTGATTGTAGCTAGTAAAATATACCGGAATGAGTTAACTCGAAACTGTTCGAAGTGTTGCAAAGAAGGGAATTTTATGATGAGGCATAATATCGGGATCTCCGAAAAATTCAACGGCTGTTGGAAGTGGCCTTCCAATATGAAAGTGAAATAGCCGAGAATTAGCGCCATGTACGTCTATGCTCATCCATTAGATGTTTATTGGTTCAGGCAGTAAGTTAGCAAATCCTTTTTTGAAGTGGCATTATTTCATCTGAGTCATGGACATAAACTTAGCATTTCCGCGCTGCCATTAAGTTCAATCTGGATCCGACTTCTAAGACAATTATTTTAGGATAAATACGCATTCTTAGCATTCGGTTCGCAGGTATAGCTGCCTAGGACAATTACTAACATAACTGTGCCAAAAATATCAAATTTTAAAAATGGGGGGGGCGCTCTTAAAAAAAGGTGCTGTTATTGCTTTAAAGTCTTATAATTAGAAATCAGTAAAACAACAACAAAAAAAAGGGTCATTTACTTCAGGACAGGAGTTTCTGAATGACGATCAAAACCCAATAGAACCCCGAGACGCCAAGTTTTACCGAAGCCTTAAATTCAAATCTTCATTGAAAAAAGAAGGCATATGTGATAAATACAAAGGTTTGTTTTTCATTCTCTTCTTGTCAAAAACAAATCAGTCGGCTGCCTCTGGTTATCTCTAATTAATTTTGTGTAATATACAGATTGGTGGATTCCAGAGGGTTTGGTTTGAATCAATCCCACAATGCATTGCAATGGGTAATACTAGTACTGTACAAAACTTATGTCAGTACTTAGGATAAACAAGTGGTTTAAGAACCACAGGACATGTCAATAATCATGCTAAAAATTCCTACGTACTAGTACTTTGTGGGCTGAGTGAAAAAGAGCATAGACGTCAGGATTTTTATGTGTTAAGAATAGGATTTTTGTGGGATCACATGACCCTGTTGAGGGACTTCCCAAAATGTGCATTGTGTGATGACTCAATACCCCTCTGGCTGTATTCCAAAGAATAAGTGAGTGACATTTGATTCTTTAGGATGATATATTAAAGGGGCACTGCACATTTTCATAAATATGGCCATTGGGAAGAATACAGATATTATATTTTACCACATAAAATAAACAG
>JAMKCH010007126.1:0-42800 GCA_023653785.1 Ophioderma brevispina
GTAAATAGAACTTTTTGTTGCATCATCAGAGAAGCAAAACACACTTTTTAAAACATTCATTTTTTTGTTGAAATTGGGTTATGGTCTATGCCTATTGCTCCTGTTGATAGGAAAAAGTGTAAAACTCATTTGAGTATTGCTAAAATACAATAGTCTGAATAAGATTAGGATTACACGTGCAGCATTCACTTCATTCATCATTGGCTGACGGTTCACACTCATATTCAGACTATCAACCGTCTAACTCGCAATGAAGGCGCCAGTTATTTTCGGGGGCTGTGGCGCACCCCTATAGAGTAAAAATACCCTATATGAGCGTCACATACGTAGCCTACTTTTTTCATTCAAGTTTAACCTCTCCCTGAATGGCCCCTGGATACTGGTATCGATAAACGCAAAAGGACTAACAAATCTTTGATTTTTATTTCATGTTAAGCATTTAATTCGACAAGCAACCTCAAACAAATTTAAAAAAAAAACTGTTTTATAAATACCTACACAAACCCAAGCAAAAAACAAATTTTTAAAAAGTGAAAAGTGAAACAAATGAAACAAACTGTTTTAAAATAATGCTTTAATCCGCTTGTCCCGGTCCTATCATGCCTCTTCGAACACTGTTCCCGGACACTGTTATAGCCAAAGCGGAGCCAAACATAACTATTTAAGATTAAATAAACAATAGAGCCAAAAGTTTGAAATGCGGAGGAATAGTAATATGCAAAATGAATATGAACTATTTAGTCATTAGGGTGGGAAAATAACCCTCGTGGTCTTTCCATCGGTATATCGAGAGCAACCTACGAAGAGGCCACAGAATCAGCGATATACATTCTGGATACGCTCCTCTTCGCAACCGATAACGCTTGCGCATCTTTTGGTGATGCGTGAGGCGTGAAGTAAAATTACGCGTTTGCAGAAACAGTGCAAAAGCAAATACAACTTTGCACTTTTTGTGCCAGAAAAAAACATTTGGTGGAATACGAAAAATCAAGTCCGTACCCCCCATTTTTTCTTTATTTTTGTGACGCATGTAGTTTGGTACCCTGCCATAATTAAAAATTAGAACAATTCCCCGGAGGCGTTTTCTTGCTGTGATTGATTTTTTTTTTTTTTTTTTTTTTTTTTTTTTTTTTTTTTTTTACAACTTTTGGCAAAAAAATGTTTTTGATAACGTAATATATCGAAAACGAAGTCCGTGACCCCTATTTTTAGTACAGATTTTGAATCAGCACTCAATGAAATACCCTCAATCAACTTTAAAACAGGAAATTCCAGGAAGAATTCTATCATGCAGCTCCACCTTAAAGCATGTATAGTGAACGACGTTTTGCACAAAAAAAAGAAAAAAAAATTGTCTTCGTTCAGATTCTTAAAACTACTACAAGAGCTTAAAACTACATTACACAAGCACGATAAATTCTATTGTTCATTTTGTGTTACCCCCTCATGGCTTACTGCATTATTTGCTTATGCATGTACACATTAGACTTTATATCTTGCTTTTGTAATGTAGTTTTATTAGCTCTTTTCAGTAGTTTAAAGCAATATTAGCGACATTTTTGAAGGGCGCCCCAATTTCAAAAATTGGAGATTTTTTAAAACGGTTGATTGGTAATGGGCTAGTAAACTATACTGTGAAGGTTTAAGCTCGAAACTGTCTATAGGGCTATGTGTCACAAACGAAGAATAATTTACGGGGACCGCCGATAATAATTCAACGGCTGCTGGAAACGCTTCCAATGTGAAATAGCCGTGAAATAGCGTCATGGACGTGTCTACGCTAATCCATTAGTTGTTTTAATAGTTCGGGCAAGTCAAGTTAGAAGTTATTTTCTCGAGGTAGCACTATTTCATCATGGACGGACATAAACGTAGCATTTCCAGCTCTGCCGTCAAGTCCAATCTGGGATCCCAATTCTAATTACAAATCGCTTATTTTGGTGGATAAATACGCATTTTTTATCAGGTAAATAGTTTCCGATACAATTACCAACGTAACTGTTGCAAACAGTATCAAATTTTGAAACTTGGTCGACCGCTCTTCAAAAATGTGCCAATATTGCGTTAAGGAGGTCGGTAGAAGGCCCGTAAACCTGTACGTTATGTGTTCGCGGGCAGCCCCAAAACCCACCAGCGTTTATTCTACCGCGCTCGGTAGCAAGGTCAGTGGGAGAACGAGGGTCCTTCTAGATGGACTAATATTCTGGCGACACAGTGACCATTAAAAACTCTATAATGTTCAAGTTTTGGTGAAGGAGTTTTGCGTCTTCGGGCGTTCTATCTCAACCATTTTTGCACGAATGTTTACAAGCGAGGTGTTAAATAAAAGAGCAAGGGCAAGGCAACAAAATGTATATTTCGGAAACTTTCAAAATCATCGGACTTTGGCAAAATACTGTTCGAAAAACATACCGAGATACTTATTGTGGCAACTGTGTATACTATAATTAATTTCTGATAATGCAATCAGCAATCAATGAACTATCTGGTACTAAAAATACTAATAATGAATGAAAGGGTTTGCTTCCTCAACGGATTATTTCCCTTTCATACCTCTATTTCTTGGACATAATTTATACATTTTTGTTAAAATGCAGATCAATTTAAGTGTCATGATCACAATTTAATTCTTATAATGAGCATGGCATGCAGCAGTGATTTATCTTTACAATTATAATTTGTGAAAAAGAGTACGTTCATATATCTTACATTGGCATGATTATAGACAGCCTAATTTTATTTTTCTATAATATTTCTTCCAACAAAATAAATAGATATGTACACCTTCACAATGTATAGCATCGTTTATCAGTATTTAGCACATGACATGCTCATTTACATCCCAAAACCTCCAACCTCAGACAACAATACTTATTGCTATTGCTCTTGTTAATATGACACTTTTCTGGTTTAATCTGAATCACGCTTGTGTTGACAGACTGCTCAAATGTTATTAAAACGGATATCTTGCTTTCGGAGTTCACATCAAACAGCTGTAAAAAGAAAGACATACAAAAACTTTAGCAACAAGTGTGTGTATGTTTCTTTTCTTCATAAGGCCACAAAAATAGTTTGTTTCCATTGCCGCGCGCATTTTGATTTGGAGAAATTTAACTGGGGTTAATTCGTTTGAGTTGGCCAAATAATTAAATAAAGACATTAAAGGGGGATGGCCCGATTTAAGGATATGAAGTTTTCATCTTGATAGGTTAGCCTTCACTCCAAAACCCCATCTGTAAAGTTTCGCGCCGATATTTCAATCCGTTTTGACGCGAGAGCTAAAAACGTGATTTTGTAAGCCCCATAGAGTATTGTGTAAAATTAATATTGGTCGACCAAAATGGGGCACATTTTCGCTCATACTTCAAAACCAAACATCCTTTGGCTCTAAGATTTCACAGGGTAAATGAGAAAAATAGTGGCTTTCTTCTGATACCAAAATATTGACTACTTCCGGTAAAATTTGGGGTTTCTGGGGACGAGGCTATTAGCGATCGGGCCATGGACCTTTAAATTTTGTAGAATGTAATTATCAAATGCTTTTATTTGATCGAAATCGGGCATACCGTTCCGGAGATATCGTCGATCAAAGTAACGCAATCTATGCAAAGGTTATTAAAATGTGCGATTTCCAAAATAATGTGTGTGTGTAAAAAAAATCAAGTGGAGATATTCAAGGATATTTAAAAAGGGCAATGAGTATAGAATTTGGCTAGATTATTTAAGCTAAAATATGTTGCGTAATTATTTTAATAATATTTGCAACATATTTTATCAATTTAAAAGTAACAGGTGGAATTTCTTATGTGTTTTATTGATTCCTCATCCTGCAATATTTAATCAAATTTACTTAATTACATAGGAACGGATCCATCAAGTTTTATGATCCTTTCAATATTAATTATAATAATTCAGCATACAACTGGAAATATTAATATTTGTATGAAAAGTGCCCTCAATTTAACAGAATGCTTATCGACAGGGGGATAGGTCATGCCATCCTAAACAGCAACAGGGAATCCAAACTGACATCAACATCCGGCGTGACCCGAGTGCTAGTCTTTTTCAAAGACTTGACCGTAGGAGGGCGCTCTTACACATATCGGACGGTTACAGACAAAGACTTGACTAGAGGCTATTTGGTCACGAATATTAAAATCTTATGACCGTTATTGCAAATAGCACTGTTTTTGCTGCGGAGTTAATCCAATAACCCTGACGATTTTAAAATAAACAATTTATTCTAATAATATCATGATATTACTAAGATTCGTTGAAAGAAAGTTTAAGAGGTGATTTTGTATGAATGCAAGAATGCCATACAAAATGTACGTAAGAATTCCGTGAATTACCGTTTGGAAATCCCAATGACCCCCCCTCCTCCCCAGGTTATCGACCGGTATTTCTTTTCGTTAAAATACGCAAACTTTGCAAGACGGGAACAAACATAACAAGAAAATGGGAACATCGTATGGTTATGCAAATGGCATAGTTGATAAGTACAAATAGATCTACAAAATCGTGAAGCCGGATTTTTATTTGATTTTCCAAAATTTGAATTACGATTCAAAATTACCTGGTCAGTCGACTCACGGCTACCAATGCGAGCGTATCAAAAATCGGGCTTCATGGTTTTGTGCGTATTGTTCCCATATAATATTGCACCTACGAGTGGTGCGAGTGTGAGTTTTTGTTAGGCAGTTCCCGTGTTTACCCAATCACAGACTTTTCTCAATTACCTTGGCAACCTGAGTAAAATGACATATGTTTCTGAAACTAGTGATCATTTTGGGGAATGTTGTCTAAAGTTGCATCGAAATTCACCCCGAAAATAGGTTAACCACCACCTTAACCGCATTTCGCGATATTTTTATTATTATTATTATGAACTAGGATTTTTTGTACAAAAATGCCTCGGAGATTTTTTAAAAAGCTATAGGCCTAAGTGATCTCAAATTAATATTTTTGTTTTATAAGCTAATACTTTTACACTAAAGTTTGCAACTTTTTTCAGTTACCATTTGGTGTGATTTGAGGCATTTCTGGGGAAATTATGTTAAAAAGGGCATTTCGCATTTTGGTATTTCAGCTATCTACTGGAAACAAACTTTTTTTGACTTAAAAATAATATTAAATAAAACTGTAATGTGTAAAAAAGTGTTTGGTTTGTTGTTATGGTTTTAAAAACAAAGATGTCACAATCACTTTAAAAGACAACTAAATACATGAATTTGATTTTCCCTCAAATTACCTTGTTTCCATCATTACCATCTTTAATATATTCCAGCACAGAGTCATTCACAGGTTGATATGCACAAAACAGGTTTTCACATGGCACATTTTAATACCACTGCCTTGTGCAATAAGACCTGATACTGTGTGCACACTGCCGAGATCAATCTTGATCCACGGGTCTAAATCATCGATGCGAGGCCGCCAAAAATTGTCGTGATTTAGTCTGGCAAATCTGGTCTCACAACGGTTGCATGACCCCGTTGTCGAAGTTGTGATTTGCGAATCAACAACTCTACCATCTTCTATTCCTAGAGGATCGTCGCATACTGCAAACATATAGAAAAGAATCCGTGCTTGAGAACTTGCTTTAAGGTTAAAACTGCATTTTAAAGCCAATTTAAATGTCTTGTTTAAAGCCACTATCAGTCATTTTTTCCAAACTCAAAATGCCCATTTTGTGTCTAAATTGCTAGTAATAGGTCATATCAACACCTTATATTACTCTTCTTTGTGAAGAACAGACCCTAAAGCATTTTAAAGCGGTCTTGAAGTTGGCATTTACGAATGTTTTGCTTACTAATAATTTCTTCACAAATACGGCGTGTTAAGCTTAGCCACTTACAGGGGTCTTTACTACAACCATTTCCAGTACAACAGTGCAAAAATGTATTTTGATGAAAAATATGGGTACGGTTTGTTTAAATTTTGAATAAATCGCTGATTGCGGCTTAAGGCTCCAACATTCCAAAGCTTCGAGGGGATCTAACAGAACCTCAACAGCAGCCAAATGTACACCCAACCAAGTTGCCCACCAATTATTGCTTTTAAACGGTAAGAGCAGCAGGAAGTCTAAGAAGATCAAACTAGACTGTAAGAGATAGCGGTGATCCTTGCTTCACTCGCCCCTTTAATTAACATGGACGAACTGGAAACCGGTATTGCTAAACTTCAACCAGGAAAAGTTGTTGGCCTTAACAACATGAGCAGCTAATAAAATTTGGCCCAGTAGTAAAGGAGTGGCTTCTTTACCTCTACAACTGCCTTATTTCCCACAGGTTCCCCAAAGATCTGGAAGATAGCACACGTTAAAGTACTCGTAAACCTGGGAAAGATCCATCTAATCCCAAAAGTATCATCCTCAGCCATACCAACAAACTCTGATAGACGAACACCACATACCTAACTCAACACACCGAGGATGGTTCCGAGGAGGGTTTGCAGTCCTGCCTATCAGCAGCTTAAATGACACTGTTAATCACAGATGCCTACTCCATAAGATTTTGGAACTCACCAAGGACATCCATTTGACTGAGCTCATCAAAGGCTTACTTACAAACAGGATGGTCTTTGTTCAGCTAGGAGTGTAGAAGTACCGATGGCGTAGGCTCAAGAATGGACTACCCAAGGGAGCGTGTTCGTACCTCTCCTGTTCAACATCTACACCAATGATCAACCAAGAAGTATAGTCGTGTTACCTATGCATACATCTCCAAACCTTCGGATGAACTCACTCCGTATTATGAGGAAAGGCACCTACGTCCAAATCATTCACGCAACCGTGAAGCCAAACGTCAGCTTAACATAACCTGGTCTGGAACGTCCCTGGAGCACTGCGATAAGCCTGTCTACCTAGGCGTTACCTGGGACCGCACTATCTCTTATAAGACCCACATTAAATTTAAAGGCGAACAGTAAAGTATGTTCACGCAATAACAAACTCACTGTCACAAGATGGGATGCTCGCCCACATCCACTAAGATAGACGGCACTGACCCTGTGCTACTCATGTGCAGAGTATGCCTGCTCTGTATGGGAAAGATCAACCCATGCCAAGAAGCTTGATCCAGCTTTAAATGCCTCCTCCTGGCTTATCACAGGACGCCTTCGTCCGACACCAACTAGGCTGAGAAAATAACTTAAATTCTAGGTGAAGCTGGAAAAAAATTGCAATAGAATTTCTTTCACCACAATGCATTTCTATAAGGTCCCCAGAATGCCATACTAAAAGTCCAGAAAAATCCAAGTGGTGGAAATATGACTAATTTGCATAAATCCAAAATGGCCGCCAATCCTAGGATTTTTACGAGGATTTTGTTGTATTACTTAGCTAAAATAATATTTTGGCATCTATAATGCTTAAATTTGGTATATTTATGAATACATTATAGTGTATGTCTTATACAGACACCATTCTTGACATAAGTGTTCTTAATTTGCATAAATCCAAAATGGCCGCCAATTCTAAGATTTTTACACTCATTGTGTTATATTGCTTATCTAAAATATTACTTTGCCAACTTAAATGCCTAAATTTATTACATTTATGTCATATTTTATTTGCCTTATACACACATCATGCATGCTTGGTAGAAGTATACCTAATTTGCATAAATCCAAAATGGCTGCCAATTCTACAATTTGAAGCAAGATGTCAAACTTTGAATCGGTTATATACATCTATTATTGCACTGACAGGACCAAAAATACATTTAGATTTGTTTTCACTATCACGGCTATATAATGCTTAGAGCAACCCCACCCCCATCTTACACCCCCACACATGCACGCGCGCCACGCTCGTAGTCTTGCGTGCGTGGGCGTAAAATTGTATCTTAATTTGTATCCATAATTTAATATACTTATTACCTTCATGATAATTAATACTTGAATATGTGAATATGTTTTCCTGGCCCTTTGGGGCATACAAAGTAAAAGTTGTTCTCCAATATCATTACCAAGCACATTCATACAAACCCAGATGTTAAAAAATTGAAAAAAAAAAACTTGGATTCTCGATTGAACACGTTTGATTCTCATTGAAAACTTAGTATATCGGTTGAAAAAAAGCAGGTTTTCATGATAAACCAGTTTTTAATTGTAAAACCTTGGATTTTCAATTGCAAATTCTGGATTATCTCGATATACTAGTACCGAATTTCCATTGAAAAATATATTTTATTTAACAGTATTTAACAGTATTCTCGCCAAGAGAAGAATCCAACTTTTTCAATAAACCAAGATACACCAAATTTTCAACGAGAATATACCAAATTACCATCAAGAATCCAGGTTTTTCCAATTGAGAATTGGGGACTTAAAGCGAATAGAGATTGCCTGAGGAGGGCGCCCTCATTTCCAAAAAAATCATGTTTTTTGCATGTACAGAATGCTTGTCCATATACTATTCACTGTGTGAATTGCTAAGCTTAAATCGCATCTTTCATATAGAAATCCAAACTTGTTTATAAAATTCCGGATCCGGAATTTTTTGTATACACAGTATTCCTATGGGACGTAAGGCTACACAAAAATGTTTACTGCATCAAAACGAAAAATCCGAGTCATCTCCAAATGTCGGAAATGGGCATTTTAGGTTACATCTTTAGTTCTAGTTGACGATGTTATTATTACACAAAAAAATAATGTATCTCAGAAATCTCTGAGTCAGACCTTTAAACCGAACAGTATCAAGGACATGTATAATTGTGTGCGGTTCTCCGAGTCCGTTGAAGTTGACCCATGCTTTCCTATCAAGGTCAAAACCTTTGCGGACTTGCTAGATAGGCTGTCACCAAACGGCTTTAGGTTCAAGGTAGAAGAAGACCATTGCTCAGATATCTGGCGTTGATCCAAGATGGGTCCATAGGGTTGCTGCGACTGCAGTGTCATGGATGGGTAGCAAGGGACTCTGTGGAACTCTCTGATCCTTGAATAGTGTTGGAGGAATAGGTACCAGGTTCGTCACACTTCATGGCGACCTTGGTCGTATGACAGTACTCCAAAGTTTGCAGTGCGATGCAGACAGAATGGAAGATATTCTACAGGCGTAGCCAAAAGGCAAACAATAACAAGCTCATTGCATCATTAAGAATGACAATCAATTGGTGGTTGAATTTGTACAACTGTGACTCTATACTGGTGCAGCGTATTCAGCAGTGGAGTATGCCAAAGCAACGTTGATGTGTACTCTCTTAATTCCTTAGATTATTTTTAAGTTAACGAGACTGGAATTAGTGACAAAACCTTTTTTGGACTTAAAAATTTAAATCCGTGAAAATGCTTACTTAAAATAAGTCCTTTTGATTTGAAAATAAACCTTTAACTGAGTTAGAAACGGTTATTAAATCATTTAAAGATTTTATATTTGAATCTAAAGATTTGTTTTTAAATCCCATCAAAGGTTTGTCACTATTCCAGTCACCTTGGACTAAAAATAAATTACGGAATTAGATGAGTAAAGTGTTAAAAAGAGCACCCAATCCAGCCCCTGCGAGCTTCTGAGGAAGAATGGCACATGAGACTGAGTCTTGGCAGTGGACGGTCTTGGTGTGTTGATGGAACGTAAGGCTGCGGTCAATTATGAAGACAAGGTTCTTTGGTGTTGGGATCGGTTGACAGTTTTTCTCCATCTAGAATGAATATGTTAATTTTTATTTTACGCAGTGTTTGCAAGGTGGAAAATAGAGCCGACAGTCTTGCGGTTGGCCGAGTGCAAGGCCCATCGGTGGAAGAATTGGTTACAGTGAATGGTCTTTGAATCAGCAGCTATACCAAGTCCCGTATCGTCTGCGTAGTACGGAAAAGAAACTCCCTCGGCATTATATGAGGACATTAAATGCTGAAGAGACTGGGAGCCAGGCCATCACCCTGTGGGACACCATCAGAAGTTTGGGCTTTCTATGGCATTGCCCATTTGATGTCCCGAGGACGAAAGAATCCAGGATAGCAGATTTGAATTGACAAGCTGACATAGGGAAGTCTATTAAGACTGATCCAAACTTCTGCTTCTTCTTGACGGCTGTCTTGATATCATTGGCAAAGTCTTGCTATCTGAATCTGAAGTTGATTTCACGCTTTGAAAGCCTTATTTGGGTAGTTGTACTGTGCCTTGACCAGATCATGATCCTATTAGATCAGTCGCCAAGCGCTTATACGTGTGAGATAGCAGCGAGATGGTTGAACTTCTTTGGCTCGCTTGCTGGTTTCTGGAGTTCAGGATTACACTGACCTTTGAAGTCATTCCACTGAGGAAATTGTGATGATCCCTAAAGTGAGGAGAGAAAGAATTGCAGCTATCGCACAGCTTCAGGTGACATATGCTTCCAGAATCTGTATGGATGACTGTATTGCCGAGCTTTCCCATTCTTGAAAACTTGATTGCTCGGTGATCTCATATAGGGAATGGTTTTTAAAGACATGGACTCGCGAGAGGTTGTAGAAGTTGTTAAAGCTCTTCGTTAACAGCACACGCGTGGGCTTTTGTCTTTGGGGAATGGTCTTGCCAACGTTTATTGGTGGACGATGGCAATATGCAGAGACAGGACAATGCTTAACTGGACAGCTACGATCGGTGAGTTTGTTGACGGCGTTCCAGGCCTTGCAGCTTTAGTGGGTTAAGTTGATATTGGGATTGGCTATCTCTAACTCGTCGCATTCCTTGTCCAAACAGAGGGGTGGGTAGGGGTCTGCCTCTTGGAATGGGAAGGTAGCTGCTGGGGAGCATAGAGCAGAAGTCAGAATATGTGTCGTTGATGTTAGAAGACTAAAGAAAGCCACGGCAGTTTGGCAGCTGGGATGACAATTCACTAATGTGTTGTTTGAACTTGGGCCACGTGGCGTTCCTGAAGTCCATCTCTTCTTGTAAAGACGGAGAGTGACCGTGATGCCACTGATAACCAAGATAGGACAGTGGCATGATCTGGTGTGAATTAGGGAGGAATTTTCTGGAGCCGCGGGATCGGATGTCCCCGGTGACTGTGACAGGGTTAGAGAGGGTTAAACGTCAATGAGTGCTTGAGTAGAAGGTAGGTGGACCCTTACTATGAAACAGCAGTGGGTGTGTGGATGGAATAGTCTTCTCCACCAGAACACTAACACTTTTCTCAATATTTTAGTGCGTGCCGACTTTCAGCACACGGGTGTATGCAAATTAAGGCACACGCTTACACAAGTTACCAGAGATATTCAGTGAAAAATAGATTAATATGACATAAATTTAAGTCCATCAAAAGTTGTGTGTCACAGGTTCACAAAATTTGTTTCACAAGTTTGATCAAAAGGTAAAAGTAGAATTGACAGCCATTTGGGCATTGGTGTATCCAAGTAAGTACAGCTTCTCTATATACATGTGAAGTATAATAAACATATGAAATGTAAATTTATGTAATGCAAATTGTATAGGAGAAGAAATACAGAAAAATAATAAAAATCTGAAAATGGCGGCCATTTTGAATTTATGCAATAGTTATGATTCCAACAATCAGGTTTCGTATTTCTATAACGTTATAAAGCATATACTTATTAATGTAAAAATATTCATTTTAGGCACTGCAAACAGCATTTTAGGACTAGCTATACAATAAAATGAATGTAAAACATAGGAAGTGGCGGCCATTTTAGATTTATGCAAATGAGGCGTACTTCCACCACTGGATTTTTTTGGACTTTTCGTATGTAATTCTGGGGACCTTATAGAAATGCATTGTGGTGAAAAAAATTCTATTGCAATTTTTTCCAGGTCATATCATATATTTCCCAGCCTAAACGGAGAACTTGTACATCCTTGCAGGAATTGCTCGACCAGACATCCTTTGAAGTCTAGCGAGCATGCAAGAACGTAGCTGTCAGGTATCTAATGTGAAGCACCCAATGTCCGGACAGAGACCTGCTGCTATTAAACCGCCTTAAATCCAGAAAGAGAGTTTCTTAAGAGCATCATCCACCTTGAGCTGACTCCTCATGGACTGAATGGCGATGTCTCAACAGATTGAGAATCGGAATCGGCTGATCAAAGGTTTTCCTGCAAAAATGGGGCTACCTAGAAGCAGATCAGGATACTGTTTGTAGCTGTGGAACAGACAATGGAACATCTTTTGGTCTGTCCACTGTTGGAGCAATCATGCAAGACAAGGACCATGTCGAATTCAATGAAACAGCCAGACGTTGTACTCGTCTCTATTTGAGAACTACTGTGTTTGGACTAGATAAGAAGAAAAATAATATTGCAGTGCAAATATACTATGACAGCGGAGGGGTGCGTTGACCCGGACTAAAGATCTTAAAACGCCAAAAAATCCCCTCTCATTCTAATGTAAGATGTCATAGGGTAGTTATTACTAAACCGTACCTGTGGTATCATCATCAGTGATTGTAACAAAAGTAAAAGCCCCATGTTGATCAATTCCGTCATACGAAGTGATGTAGATCACCAGTGTTTCATCATGCTCTGGTAAGTTGTCATCTATAATAATTACTTCAACAACGATGTCTTTAGCTGATTCACCTACTGAAATTCCACAGCAATCTCTGTAATCCCAACATAATCATAGCTTGAGGTGACAACCGAAGCATTTGATAGCTCAGTTACCTCTCCAGTTGACAGCTCTGTAAAATTGTAACGTATGATACAAAAAATAATGTATCTTCTGTCAAGCTAATAGCCTAGTCATTGTAATTACTAATTAATCATTTAAAATAGCGAACTTGTTTTGGAATTTCCATTTGATGGGGCAGGGAGCCTCTCATACCACGGGATGTGGGTTTTTAAAAGTAGGTGACCAGATCATGGATGGTGGTCAATTTTTTCCCTAATTATGTGTGGCCTCCCTTACCGAGTAAAGCACCAAAAACATTGATAATAAATTTTGAATGAAATCGGTCCAGTCCTTTGGGTAGTATCGAGCCGTATTCATAGCAGTGGCGTAGCCATAGGGGGGCAGGGGGGGCCGCGGCCCCCCAATAATTGATTTGTCGGTTGAGATGACCCGTCGGTTCACTTGAAAAAAATCATGTCATGGCACTGCAGGCCGGTTTGTCGGCAAAGTATAGGTTTAAAGTTCAATGACAAGCGTGCGACAAGTAAATTTTACAAATCGTACAAAATTAGCCCGCCATAAACATTTAATTAAAGCATATCAAACCCAAATTTTTCAAGGGGCTTCGCCCCTCGACCCCCACCGGGGCTTCGCCCCTGGCCCCAACAGGGGCCCTAAGGGGCCCGCCTTGACCCTACCCATTTTCTGCTGTCGGTTGAGATGCGACACTGTATTCATCTTGTCCACCACTATCTTGGTGGCTGACGTCATATTGAATACGGTCTATATAAACAAGAACCAGGCCAGCTCCAGGGAATCTACCTGGAGTACTAAGTATAATTTTCGTTAAAGTTTGCTTCCTAACACAGATAAGCGTACTTATAATCGTGATGCCCGTAAATGTGATCGTGCATTCTACTGCTAAGCCGCCATTTCTGGGATACAGAATAGATTTACATTTAAATCAATGATAAAACTTACGTTATGTAAATCGTATCCACATATTGGGCAATTTTGCGAATAACGTTTTTCTCTGCTTCAATTATGCATTTCATTTACAATTAGTGCTAATTGTTTTTACTACCAGAATGATTGAAATTACGCTAATAGCGCTTATTAGCAGATATTAACGGTTCAACAATTGCTACTAGTGCTAATAGCGCAATTAGCTGTAGTATAACATAATATAACCTGAACAATCCTAACCAACCTTTTTCACTTTTAATTCATTTCAATCAATATGTTCTACTAGTGCTATTAGCGCTGATAACACTAATTGATACCTTTGTTAAGAAATTGCTGCATACAGAAATGGTTAATTACTAACATATGTGCTAATTTGGTTAACCTCCCACTAGCGAGGCGCCCTATTTGCACTAATAGGACTAATAATCCGTGCGGCGCCAGAGGGGAGCACGTGCGCGAAGAAAAGTTATGGATTTTTGGCGAAAATAAGCAATATGATTTAATTAGTTACACTCCCCAAATTTTGGATTTTCACCCTCCTCCCGCCAACAACTATTTCACTTCCCCCTGAAAAAAAATCACTTTGCCCCCCCCCCCAGAAGTCTCTGGCGCCGCCACTGCTATTAACGCTAAATTACTTCAAAATAAAGAAACCATTTAATGCTATTGGCATAATTATATTTATCCTGTGTACGTACTTAGTATTGTGCTTTATTCCGTTCCAAAAATAGGCGGAAAGAAAATCAGTTTATGTCCTCTTAGCCAATTTGTGATTTAAGCACACTAGCTAATAATTGCAAATGACCCGCTGTAAATTGCTAATAACACAATTATAGCTACTTGCGTCTAATCCTATAGAGATAATAGCGAAATCTTTGTGCTTATGATCGCTGTTAGCGATATTAACGCTATTAGCGCTAATCGGGTACTATTGTTAGGACTTGACAACGCGTAAATGGTAATATCCACCACTAGCGTAACTTGCGCTAGTCTTTGATATTGTGATATTCATAAAGCCTGTGGCTTTGATCACTATTAGCGACATTAGGAGGGCTTTCATAGGACTTGGAATATTTTATAACATAACAAAACAAAACAAACATATGCTATAAAGTGGTAATAACACAATTTGCTTTAGGAAAGAAGAAACAGTTTTCGTTATTGGCGTTTACTCGATATTATCAATATTAGCGCTATTGCGCGTCATTGGCAATAGCGAGTTAGCAAATATTGGTCCTTGCTAAGCGTAGTAGTGCTATTAGCACGCTTCTCTATATAGTAGACAACATTAAATACAAGCTAATATCATAAAATGCTAAAGCGCTATATAGGCCATATCTCGGCGGTCGTCGTAAATATATACCACTCTCTGATTCTTTCCGCTAGAAAGCGATTGACTCCTCGGACTTGCTATACTATAAATCCCTAACGTCCCGAGATGTAAATCGATCACCCGCAAAAAAGGGAGGTAGCGGTATTTTTTTTTTTTTCTTGTTACTAAATCTAGGGAGCAATTTCCCCCTAAATAAGGCAAGGGTCTGCTCCATATTTTTTTTTTCATAAGTGCCTTTAAATGCAGTTAAGAGACGTAAGTGATAAAAAAACTGATCCATCGCTCCCTACTCAAACCTAGCTTGTAGCTCCGTTGGTAGAGCGCCGTTCTAGTAACAGAGGTTGGCCGTTGCGTCTGTTTCGTCGTGTCCGGCCGAGCCACACGTTTTAGTAACACTTCCTTGCGCTGGCCATACGATTACAAAAATATATATTCATCCTTTGATTGACTACTTTGTAACTAAAGTATTAATTTCAAATTGGTAGGATAACCCCGTATTGATGCCAGATTAATGGCTCATAATACAAAAAGAACAATACTTGGAATAGGAGTCCCAGAAGAGTGATCAGAAGGCAACAACAACACCCTTTGATCTCTGTGTTAGAAGTAACAATTGCATGTTTTCTTGTCAAAAAAGGGATGAGTGACTTAATCGTAACCTTTCAGTATGATGGTCATAATGATACACGTTTTGAGTCATTTATGGTAATTATCCCATGGTTATAAACCGGTTTAATAAAATTATGATCTTCGGTATGTGCTGACTACGGAGCAGATCCACTATTAGATCGATGCAATAATTGTGTTACTTTTATGGAAATTTACTAATTCAAATTTTGTGTAACACATGTGGTAGTGACGATAAAAGTAAAACAATGATCACACTATCAAACTAGATGAGTGTTCCATATAAAAACTTTACATACTTGTCTCCTTTACTCTGTTGCGCGGATGTGCTTATTCCATGGCTTAGTGTTATATGTTTTAATGGATTATAGCCAATCTATGCATTGTCTAATTTTAACCCAACTCTTGCAATAATTGCAGTAAACAGTTGATTTTTATATTTTAAATTATTCCCATTATTGTAGAACCATTGCAAGTTTTTAATCTAATCGACAATTGTAAAATGTCTCCGATAGCATGAGAAAATTGCTTTATATTAGACAGAAAGAAGCTCACTTATAATTCCTGTTGTTTCGCACCGGGGATCACAGCTTCTTCTAACTGTAACGGATAAAGACTGTGTACCTTCGGTGACAACATATCCATCTGTTGGTTCATAAATTGAATAAGGTAACTCCCCTGTAAAATAGAATAATAGACAAGAGTATAAATATCATTAAGATTCAACACACGTTTTAGTAACAATTTTGAAACTGGACGAAACCTTACATTTTCTCTTGTGAGGCAGAGAGTACGGTAGTATGTGCTTAACGTACAACACATACTGACAGCTGGCTATAGATTAAAGAAAAGAAACTTAATTTTTAAAACCGAGCAACTTTAGTAAATTGAGAACATTGAACTGTATACAACAATCTAACCTTGCCCCGTTAAGATCGGTGCAATGATACCGTCGCTTACACATCCAAGAACCTCGAACCTCAGGACATGCTTATTGAAAACCGAAACTTTTGACAGTGGCTCGATTCGGATGATTTGGGTATTCATAACATCTTCGAATGCAATCAAAGCAATATCACCAGCTTTAGAATTAGCAGGAAATATCTGAAAGAGAATATAAACTTTATATTATAACTGTCTCGCGTTTTACGTACTTTTTAAAGGGGCACTCCATGATCCCCTGTCCCCATCCCAACTTATCTAACAAGGAGAGATAATGGGCGAGTTGATGTGGGGCGAGTTAGTGTTCTTTTATGAACATCTTTGAAGATTTCGTCAAAATAGATTTTGTTTTTTTTTTTTTTTTTTTTTTTTTTTTTTTTTTTTTTTTTTTTTTTTTTTTTTTTTTTTTTTTTTTTTTTTTTTTTTTTTTTTTTTTTTTTTTTTTTTTTTTTTTTTTTTTACCGTTAGCCTAAGTAATACATTGCGTGCCTAATCTTAC
Source organism: Ophioderma brevispina (assembly GCA_023653785.1). NCBI lineage: Eukaryota > Metazoa > Echinodermata > Ophiuroidea > Amphilepidida > Ophiodermatidae > Ophioderma > Ophioderma brevispina. Next base: position 16,916 of record JAMKCH010007126.1, read on the forward strand.
TTGCAGATTCGGTTTCCTCTTAAAAAAATTATTTTGACATTCCTGTCAGAATTACGAGACACTGGACTATAAGCCACTGCAATACAATTATTTGGTCATAACACTAAAACTTGTCGGAATCAACTGAAACTTGGGTGATTAAGGTGTTAAAATCAGGAAATTCACCTTTAAACTTTATTCTTAAATAGTCATTGGCTGCTACCTGTGTTATATGAGACGATATAATACAGTTGGGACGTGGCCAAGTCCCTGTGACAGGCTCACAACGAGTCGTGGGTCTATTTTTTAAAACACGACACAGACATTTATTCTGATTCCGACACCACGACACGTTATGAAATTTGAATTTCCACAGCGCGTTTAGGCAATACGTAAGGCAATACGTAATGACCCTTATGGCTTGTGAGCGTTCGCAACGCGTTGTGAACTTCACAGCACGTTGTAGGTTTTACAGCGAGTTGTGAAGGCACACAGAAATTCATTCTGATTGCCGACACCGCAACGCGTTGTGAAAATGTTGGCAACACGTTGTGGTACCAATACGTTATGACCCTTATGGCTTGCGATACACGTCATAAAAAATATCATTCTGATTGGCCGACACCGCAATGCGTTATGAAATTTCGGCAACGCGTTATGAAAGTTCGGCAACGCGTTATGAAAGTTCGGCAACGCGTTGTGAAATTCCACAACGCGCTTTACTTTCCTCACTACGCGTTTTACGGTAATACGTTTATGACCCTTATGGCTTTGAGCCTTCACGCTTGCGGAGTTTTCCACAACGCGCTTGGAAGGCTCTCAACGCATTGTCAGATATTTGGCATGTTTCACAGAAATTAAAGTCTATGTCTATTTGGCCGATACCGCAACGCTTTGTTAAATTTCGGCAACGTGTTGTAACTTCCTCACAACGCGTTGTGGCATACGTTGAACCTTAGGGCTTGTCGATACTAGTCCAAAAGGTCAAGGTTTATTCCGTACAATATATCGTCATGATAGTTAGGAACTCTCGTCATGGGGGACGCCTTAGTTTCGTTGCAACCTCGTCTAAAAATAATATCTTTATTTTTCTATTTTTTTTAACGATAGAACTCCTATTCAACAAGTGCTTTCAAACTGAACAATCCGGTGTTTTCAGTGCACTAGCGGAGTCACTTGATGACAACACAGGTTTACACGATTTTGACCCCGTCCCCCACCCCGCAAAAGAGGGCGGATTTAGTTTAACATCGCTAATATATAGCTTTTGCAATGATTTTCGCCTTGAAACGAAAAGGGGTCCCCATAATGTACATAATCTACCGGGTACATTTAGCCATCCTCACAACCTCGTTGTATGGGATTTTCAAAAAAAAATTCGAGGACAATTTCCTCGCATAACTTGACTTAGAACTGGATGTTTTAGGAAAAAATTCCAAAAATGGCGTTTTCATAAAAAGTGGCACTTCGCATAATTGGAAGTGTCAAAAGTCACCAATTGTCAATTTACAATAAACGATTTTCCGTTTCATTTTTCATTTTATTATTGCAGTCCTGAAGTACATAAGCTTAAAACATTGACTAATAGGCAAACAAATAACAACAAAACAGTGTATTCAGACAGACAACAATGAAAGAGATAATATGGGATAAGCACTACCAGGTGAAATGGGAAAGCAGATCGATTATAAAGAGAACGCTACACTGGCTCATCTTGGAATTATCCCAGGAGTCGCAATGGTTTTGGTTTATAATAATTATCATAGGCTGTTTTGATATTAGAGGTAATCGAGTGCGCAGGACTTACAGACGCATAGCCCTGTAGCCAGGGCTGCATTTTCAAGGGTTTAATTGTTTGATATAATTCTTTTGCAGGGGAAATGTTTCTGGAGTTTTGGAGTTAATGCACAGGTAATTAACAGAACGATTGATTGTGACCTTTTAATCGCATTGACGATGAAAACAGTTGCAACGGACGTGGGCCTGGGCCTAACTGTTTGAATAATTTAGCACAACTTACAAAATGACTGATTATTACACTGCAATAATTCAATTTGAGTGTTTTCAACTATGGGTGTCCTGACCTTAATGATAAGCCTGCGGTATTGTCATTAGTATAGCCAATTTAGAATCTTTTGTCACGACAGTCGTGCATAAGCCTTTGCCTAGACTCAGTTGTCAGTCCCATTTTTTCTATATGGAACTGAGATCACTTGCCTATCTCCTACACTTAGACATCGAAACAATAATTTTCTAAAATATCTGGTTTCAGCCCATTTTGAATGTGTCCTCAATCATTTTTATTAAATAAAAAGCCTCAGTCAAGATAGAAAGAAAATGCAAAATGTGTTTCATGGCAAAAAAAGCAAGTTTTGTCATGCCGTTGCGAGGGAGTCCACATGGTGCCAAAATTTTCACCCTCAAAAAATCATTGATCTTCAATCTCGTATACTCCTTTTATGCAGACTACTACTTACAGAAATAGGTAGTTTACGACTTACCTTCCACTCAACCACGAACTTACTGCGTATTTTTGATGGTTGGGGGTGGACTCGTGCTACTTTGCCTATAGGCCCCTAAGGATTTCTGAGTTTTGACTACATCTTTTTGGAAAATAAGAATCTCAAATTGCCCTCAACTATAATCATCTTTAAACAGTGTACATTCAAAACAAAACCACCTTAAAGCACAGCTGAAATGCATCACCTGAAATCTGGAGGTAAACAGTTTAGGGTGTCAAATTCGGAACACCCAATGTTATTGCATGAAGGTAAGTTTTGTGCCTCCAATCACACATTTTGATTCCACATGGTAACAAATCACCTCCCCATGAGATACCCAAGACGCTCAGGAAGAACCCGATTACCAAATCAGTTAACAGTTGCTATTTTGGATCAGGAATGGACGAGTTAGAAGCATGCGTGCCTGCCAGTCTTTTGCGTTGAGGGACCAGTCCCATGGTGGTTGTCACCGAGGCAGATATCAGCTTAGGAATAGTCTATTCGCACCGTGACGATGCGAATAAGCAATGTTTCCGTAATTCGCATCGTAGCGGTGTGAATAAGGAACCTTTTCTTGTAATTCGCATCGTAACGGTGTGAATAAGAACACTTTTCTTGTAATTCGCCCCGTGGTGGTGCGAATAGATGTTTTGTCTGTAATCGCACCAGACGCTAAAAGAACGAAATTTTTGCCCTTTTTTCACACCGTCACCGCGGCAGTTAGAGTTAGCCATTTTTTATTCTATATCGATCTATATCATCTTAATTTATTACTTGTTATATATATATGCAAAAAACTTCTCCCATGTGTTTGTTGGGGGGGGTATTGTTTTCTCGGTTGGTTCTTTTCGTTTTGTTGTTGCTAATTTTGGCGTCTTTTACTCCAAAGAAATTTCTATTTTGTTGTATTTTTTCATCTATTTTCATCCATTTTTAGATTGTTTATTTTATATGTCTTATTGCTTATATGTATTTTTCATTTTTTGTTTCATCTTCATATGTTTTATCTTTTTCTATTTTTATTCATTTTATTTTTAATATTGTGTTTTTTAATTGCTGTATTTTCATTCTTTGTATTTTTTATGATTGATTGTGTATTATGTTTTGTTCATTCACTTTGATATTTATTTTTGTGAATTGCTTATTTTATATTTTGTTTTTAATTTATCATTATACTTCTTTTTCATTACTTGATATTTTATGTAGGCCTAATTTTTAATTTGCTGTTAATTAATTGGTAAAAAAAAAATTTGGATTGAAAATTAAGTTGTTACTTAATTATTTTTAATTCTTTAATTTTCTATCTATCCAATCATTGTTTCCTTTTCCATATTTCAATGAACAGACAGTACCCTGCAGAGCTAGCGACATAAAAAAGGTAAAGGGGACGGATCTGTTCACAAGAACAGATGCCCAATCTCTCTGCCAAAGCGATGGGCCAGACTCCACCATGTCCAGTGCGCCATTTCATGGCCGCCAAATTTTCAATTTGTGAAAATGGTGTATAGCCTATTGACATCGGAATATGTAAAGCGCTTTTGAGACGTGTGTGTAAATCGCTAATAAATACTTCCTTTCTTAAAAAAACCGAAAGGCGAGACAATGGCCGCACCGGGGTTCGAACCCGCAACTTCGATCATGAGCAGCCGTCCTGATCCACTGTACCATATGTACACTCATTGTATTTCATTCTATAGAGAAACCTATCATTGATGTTAAATGTTGTCAAATTCTAGTCTCAACTCTTGATCGATTACGCTGTGACACGAAGATGACGAATGCTGCTGCTTTGCCGATTGTAGGTACTAGAACGGTAACGAGATAAGGGTTTTGTGTCACGTGTCAGGTACCCGGTCACGTGTCAGGTATCAGGTATCAGTTTTCTCTTCGGGGGCGACCGATCTAATAAATCCGACTATGTTCAATCCAAGGTCTGTACATGATGACCCTCGCCCAAAGTGCTATTATTTTTCCAAAAGACACCGTTTAGTATGTTCTAAACATAAAATTTACCTTTCGCCTACTGATTAAAAACCGACGTACGATGGCGATAATCGGTTTTTTTTTTCCAATGTATGGATACTTACGTCATTTTTCCCTGAATGGGTCCCCCGAAGCAAAATAATAAACCCAATCAATGCCGTGACGTCTCAAATCTTTTTTTTTTCAAAAATTGGCTGTTTATTCCCCATAATAAATTCCTTTTAAGATTCAAACATCTGTATATTGTTTCTTTAATAATTACATCAATTGTCCCCGCATGGATGTGAAAAAGATGTGTCCATAAGACTACAAACTGAAGACATATCAGCCGGCTAATACCCTTACCGTGGACTGTTTGAGCAGACGGATCCCCGTTAAGGGTATTTAGCCGGCTTCATGCCACTTGCGCGCTGGCTGCGGGGGTTTATGCTCCAGCGAGCATGGAACCACGTTCCTCAGCAGAACATGAGCAAATTGGTAAACAGCTGGCGTAACAGCGCAATGATGCCATCCATGAAGATGGGGCAAATATTGACTATTGAGTGAATGACAAACAATTAAGCTTATTTTGGTTTGAAACAGGCATTTAAAATATAACCTCTTTCTTTCATAAAAAGTAACCAAAAATACAAAATTAAAAAAAAAAATATTTGATACTGATGAATGTAAAGCGTACATTCTTCCTTTGGTTTGCCTGTCAATATTTGGTCTTGTTCAGATCATTTTTATCCAAATTTAAATTCTCATTTTGTCTCTAATTGCTTAGTGTTAGTGTCATATCAACAACTTATATTCAGTTTCTTTGTGAAAAAAATAGACACTAAAGCAGTCTTGAAAATGCCATTTACGACTGGTTTTAGACCTCAAAATGTCGATCCCGACTTTTATTTGTAAACAAAGCATAAAATCGCCACTGCTGACACATCCAACGTGTTTGCTTAGCCACTTCCCAGGGGTCTTTAATACATATAGATGATTGACATTTTGTTTATGTTGTGGCGCCCCCTGTGTGGTGTAAGATAGAAACTGGCAGGCAGAAGCCCCTATACTTTGCACAGTGAATTTCCGTTTTTCTGCTCTAACTTTGGTTTCAAATTAAATAATACCACCTTCATATTAAGCATGCTTGCTAATGCTACCAGTTGCATATTGAAACCGATTTAGATTAGGAAGGTTCGCAAGTATTTATGACCATATTTTATGTGTTCTGTCCATTGAAACGACTGTATATTTTTGCCAGATGGCCAAAGGAAGAACGATTCCAGAAAACAAAAGAGAGAGAGTCCTGAATGTCAATATATGACATCATAGGTCACATCATCTAAACAATTTCCAATCAGTGCAAAAAAATTGACTTCGATTGAAAAGTATGGGGCGCGATTTGTTACATGTGAAAAAAAATCGTCTGATAGCGGCTTATTAGTGTTTTAAGCTATTCAGACCGCAATGATATAAAGACGGAAAATGAAACGTTGTTGTAAAGTGATAAATCGCTTGCATTTAGATCTTTGAATACGGCAAAGTGCCACTTTTTTCTGATAACAGAGCGAAATGTTTCCTTCATCAAACTTTTTTTTCCATCATCCAGTTCTAAGGATGTTATGCAACGAAATTCCTCGAATTTTAGGGGGAAACTTTTTACAACCGTGTAGTCCCGATGGTTAGATGGTTTGTTTTTTGCGAGGTAGGTCACACAATTGTCCGGGCTCATCACTTCTCGCGAGTTGAGATCTAGCATTTAAAAAGGTAGAGCAAATGAAATCTGTCCATTTTGATCCATTACCTGGTTAAACCTAACGTTCACGACGTAAACGTTTCCTTTTGAATTGGCAACCATTTTGATTGAAGAACTGTTCATTACTTTTCAGATTACAAGCACAGTTTTTTACTATGATTGTTGGTTATTTATATTTACAGAATTATTTTTCTGATCAAAACACATATTCTGCTATATGTCGTTTATTTTGACAGTTTTTGTGGAGCCTTAATTCACTCACCTTGGCCTCTCTGTTTGACATCAGTCAAATACTGCAGATCACCGTGGGTATCGATGCTTATCTGAATTTGGATGCTTGTCACCCATTCTTTTTCGGCACCTTGGGTGAGTATCCCCGATACAAATATATTTGATCCAAAGTCAACCTGCACCCATGGAAACCAATTATAGGAATACCACGAAACCCCATTTAGTCTACCAGTTCCGTTTTCATTCGAAGAGGTCGTAATCTGTGAATCTTTGATTGCATCGTTTTCTATCCCAAGAGGATTGATGCACTCTGAAAAAAAGAAATATAATACCTATAGCATCCCGTATCATAACTTAATAGTCCTTCATTGTTTAATGTCATAAATTTTGAAGTAATAAACTATTAGACCAAAAATCCAAAGGACCAGCACGATTCTGTGACTTTTATTATCTAGTGATTTGTATTTCCTGGTTTATTTTTTTTTATGATAGTTCTAATTTTACAGTGGACCCTACAATATAACCACCATGTGTGCTGTAACAGCCATATTTACTAACAACTTGAAATTACTTCTATCAACAACGAGTGGAAACGTGTTTTGTCAATTAATATGTGGGACACCCCTCCCCTACCCACCCTGTCATCGGACGCGACGCCATGCCATCTCCACAGCCCTATATCCAACTTCAATTCCCCGCCCCGGCAAATTAACCCTCTGGATCCGTCACTGAGTAATATTATAATACAGGGTGAGTCAAAAAACTTGACTGATTGTGTCCGCCATTTTGAATTTTTAAGTAACATATATGTAACATATGTGCTAGTATCTGAAAGCTTAGTTCATTATCTTTAATTGCTGCAAAGATCATTCACATCGGTTTGGTATAGACCGAGCTACACTCGTTTGAAACAAGTAGTCGGTTTTCTGCTCTGTCCACGGATTCACATTAAAGAAATCAGTGTCTAGAAGAAAATCGGGCTATTTATTGACTGCGACGCTATTTAACACCACAAAATCCAGTCATAGTTTACCACCGATGGTCTCTTAACGTTTCTATGTCCTGATCACTCATAACATTTATTTAATAATAAAAGTAACTTGATACACGTATCAGGTTCTGGAGGAGTGTTGAATAAATCATGCCATAGAAGGAACAGACATCAGTGCAAACTTTGAGCTTAAAATAGGTCATATTTGTGGCTCGCAATAATCTACGGTCTCTCTCTCGAACCTTGGGTGCCCAAATACTCCACCACTTTGGACACCAATCCCCCCCGTAACTTTCAATGAATTTAAAACAGAACGATTCCTATGCAGTTTACGTCTGTGCACCCTGGTAACGAACATATTTAAGCATCACGCAAACGAATCCACTAGTATAAACTATGTTGGTATCATCGTTGCGCCAGCCATTTCATCGAATAATACGGCGTTATGTGTGGAAGTAGTGCACCAGCCGCAGTGCATGCATTGGTCCCGCCATATGCTAAGGCGAAAAGCAACTCTGTTGTTTCATCGGCGCTCAGCCCGCTATTTTGTGTAGAGGTCAGTGGATTTCCTGTCATGTCACGAATGTCAATTTTGTTCCTCATAAGTCAAGGTGAAGTAGATTTGCCGGGATAGTTGCAACGATAAAAGAAGAAGGAATTGATATAAAGGTGTGGATAGTGCCCACACCGAGCGAGTACCGCTGTTGGAGTAAAGATTTTCAGGTCAGTTGAAGGTAATCGCTTATCCGTGTCAGTCAGTATCATGGTAATTAAACTTGTAGTCAAAGAGCAACTTGAAACAATTTTTGTTGACGTCCCCGCCGCGAAGAACGGAGATATTACCAAACTGGATCTCATAAAACATCATATCGGCGATAAATCGTCATGTGAAAGGTATAGACAGGGAATTGTTGTAGTCGTGACATAATACCTCTATGTTTTGACAAAGAAGCCAATATTTCCCAAGTTATGAACTGGCCAACTAAAGTCTAAATGAAATGTTTATAGTAATATAGGGCACAATATTCTTTCTTAAAAACAAATAAAATGATAAAATTTAAAATTGGATTCTTAATAAAGAAGGATTCCAAACAACCAACAAATTAACCCCCGAAAACCCAATTTATTGGTCGCGCTATTGGTCTCGCTCGACTGCGGCCTCGCCCAAGATTTTTTCTACTCATAGCTTAACCAATAAATTTGGTGGGATTCTTCCACTGAGACACCTTGGTCGATATATTTTATCAATAAATGCCTTAGTACGTTATATGGCCTCCATTTTTCTGTAAACTTTTTAACAAATATATTATTTCCTCAATTTTATATTGATAGAGATTTCTCACGGGAAAGTATTGTGTTACTAATAAGAGAGCAAGGGCATACCCCTAGGTTTGTTTTGCTACGTGCACCTTTTTTAATTGCACAAACAATAGGGGAAGTGGGGAATTCCGCAAGATGCAAACTTAGAAGCTTGTTTAATGCTTTAACAGATCAAAACATTGCAAGATCTGGAATTCCCCCATAAATTATTATATAGGACAGTGATGTAATCGGGTGATTACTTAAGATTGGTCAGCTAGTGTAAGGTTATGTTATGCATGAGAATGATGTAATGAATTTATCGTTTAGAAAGGGGAATCTATCTGTGAGTAGTTAAATACTAACACTGGAAGGACTCTCTGCCAGCACCCACTAGTAATAGGTAGCTAGGAAGTTCTAGCTAGTTTTGAGCTGCAATGAAGAGCAGACATGTACTTGTGCCAGGATAATTTATTCCATGTGAGCCGAGTTGCTGTAATTATTCTAACTGGCGCTTTGAGCCGCAAAGTGCTGGCAATCAAATAGGAATTCCAAATTGTGGACAGTGAAATCATGGTGATCTATCTTGACTGAATACTGGGATTTATTATCGTCGAGGGCTAACTTAACCTTGTCGTCTTGAACTCTGGTCAAAAGTTACCTTCAGGACTAAGAAGATTCGCATGGAATCTCCTGGATTTTATAATTGTGACTTTGCATGCTGTCAATTTTGGGGTCCTCGCTGTGAGGACATATCGTCGATGAACTGCACACTTCTTGTGGAGATTAATGGACATTCTTGTTTTACTTTAAGATACATGTATCTTAATATTGAGTGTAATTTTTTAGTAAGTGTTTGGCAATAAAAATTCTTGAACCAATTACAACAAAACATTAAAATCTGTTTATATTTATATAAAATTCATATCACTCAACTTGTGCACAAGGCTTTATTTGTGTTTGTGAAAGGTATTTCGGACCTTAGGCGTACACGAGACTCATAACAGTACCCACTTTGACGCTACTATCCAAGTTCTATCCACTATAGGTGTGGGTAATTGGCATGTCTGGTGTCATATAATTGAGTGGGAGAATGGAGATTGAAGAAATTCCCCCTCAATAAGATCATTTGGCAGTATGTTATGGTTAAATTGGTACATAAGCTACTTGATATAAATATCATGGATCTTAAAGTTTTTTTTTAAGAGATGAAAATAGGGGGCTGTACGAGTCAACCACAGTGAGTTGGTGTATGTTCTACTAGAGACTCTTTTCTGGAGTAGGAAGAGCTACTCCGACATGTATTGTTCGGCGTCAGCACTAGCTCCATATAAATGGTATGTAAAATAGACATTCAAAGATATAGAGATTTTTTAGGGAAAAATGTTCTAACTTTACGATTAACCCATTGTATTTGGAGATGATTTGCCCCAATGTTGTTTAATATAGAATTGCAAGACAGATTCTGGACAATAAGAATACAAAGGAATGTAGTCGTTAGTCGGACTTTGGATAGAGGTGTGCTAATTTTTTTTTGATATCATTTTTAAAGTGACAGCAGGAGATTTTTTAATGATACAAATTTCTCTGAAATTGCGCAGAATCGATTGTAGACCACCTCCCAAGAACGTTCCGACGGTTTATTGGACAAACAAGTACAAAAGAAAACAGCAAACCTTGTTTTGAACTTGCCTGACTATCTAAATTGTCCCCATAGAACACCGTGCTTTGACTTTCTGTCGTGCACGACAGAAAGTACTAAATCATCATATTATTACATAAAGACGGCGTATTCGGCTTATTAACTTTAGGTGTGATCTAAAATATTGGAAAGCATTCCAAATACGCCAAAAACCCGGGTTCGAAAAAAATTGGGGGCGCTTTTTTCTGGAAATCTCCTCATGTCTCTTTAAATCTGATTATTGTATTTATTTTCAAAAACTCATAGTTTGTCTTTTTAACATTCAATGATAATTTGTTTAATTTGAACCAGTTAGAAATACCTATACGTTATCCTTTGTAACGTATCTTCAAGGAATGAGGCTTACCTCTCGGTGCTATATTCTCACATCCCAGAATCTCCAGTCTCAGTGCACAGTGCTGATTACACATCAGTGGCTCGATACGAATGAGGCTGATATCAACAGGTATATCGAGCATGATAGCAACCGATGTCGTGGCATCCGAATTGGCTGTAAATACCTGGATATCAACATCAGATATAAATATTTTAAATGATTTGCTAACTTTTAAATCAATAACTGACATATGAAAAAAACAATCGTTTATCCATTTAAACCCAGCACATGTGTGTTTCTTACAATTAGAATCAGATTAATTTCACTAAATCTGTCCTCAAAATTTAAATGGGTCGTGGAAACCTAGTGCTCAAATTGGAAAAACACTTTGTATTGGAGAGAGACACGTAAAAGTTATAGGCCATTTGTTATGAAAATAAATAATTGCATTATTAACGAGGTCGACTATGTGCGTTTGGAGTTGTAGATCCTCTCAGGAACTTCTCAAATTCTTTTGTACTCAATTTTGGACCGATTTTATAGTCTTCAAAACTTAATTTTGAGCCAAATGCAGAATGTGGAGCTGAAAAAATAGTGCTACGCCTTTAGCTACAAAGCTAACATTTTGGGATTTTTAGCAATTGGGGGCTATGGCAGCCATTCAACATGTACAATGCAACGGTAAGGAACATGTGTAATTACTAGACCACCATACCTGAGAGTACATGAGTGTGAATGGACAGGGATAAGGACACAAATAGCACAGTTTGGAAAGTCTGTTGTCAGTGGTCTGCAGTCTGCAGGTGGAGGTCTATCTGCAGTCTGCAGTCTACGGTCTGTGGTCTGTCTTTTAGAGGAACGGTGTTCCTTACTTCCTTTCTACTCCCCTTCTCCTCCTCTGCTGTATGTCCTGATGTAAATAAACTGAGAGTCCCTCACGATAGACCTAGCTTGCACATTAAGTCGTGACCTTGTAGACAAGGCTTTTGGACACGGCTTACTGTATTTTGCGAAACGAAACGAAACAGAACTCCCATTGGATTACACGCTTTATTCCGTCATGTATGCATACCATGCATAATGGAATACAGCGTGTAATCCAATGGGAGTTCTATTTCGTTTCGTTTGCAAAATACAGTAAGCCTTTGGACACAGTTACGGTGCTGAAGCAACAATGCGTGCAGCACACAATGTAAAACACAGCAGATGGCCAGGGAGACTCGATTATATAGGACGCCTAATTTTAAAATTCACATTATATAATATTTGTGACACTGGTATTTCGGGATTTTGAATGGAGGGGTTCGGCATTTGGGCGCAACACAGAGACACTGACAGAGCCTTATTCCCTAAAGACAGCCCGTCTCAGTAGCTTCGTTTACCTCATAATTTCCCTCATTCTTCTGTCCTCTTCATTGAGGTTAGTTATTTAAAGGTGCATTTCGTGGTCCTAGCTAGCAACATCAGTTTTGTTTATAGTTTATTAGATATCCTCCGTAATCCTCGGGAAAAGGTTGTTTAAAAAAAATCAATTGATTATGGTGCGTTTTGATGCCCCATACCAATGTGTTATATTTTATGTCCGTTTACAGACAGAAAATAAAAAAATGACTGATATCTCCCAGCTTTATAAATTGAATCTGTTTTGTAAGATAGGCACACATACTATACTTAGGCTAACGATTTAGATGATATAAAACTCTCGACTCTTTAGGATAAGTTAGAGGACAAAGATACGGATCCAAAAGGGATGGCCATTCAAACGGATAAAAAAAAACCGTCTGCTTTTTTACCCAGCATAAAGATTGCCAGGCTTGCATACACGGTATATCCTTTAAATCCCTATATGCCATTTTGCCACTTTCCAAAATCACGGAGCGAACCCCTGCCTTGTGTTTAGTGGGAAATTGCTCCTAGATCTAACAAGACAAATAACACTACCTCCTTTTTTTTGCTGTGATCGTCAGGTTGGTAGTCATTTTCCTCTAGGGACGTAAGGGATACAATAAGACCAGGGAATCACCCGGGTGTATATGGTTATTTTGATTGACTGAAAAGTACGTTAATTTCATAAATTTAAATAAAAATGTACTTACCTTTGGGATTTATGATTATTGCTTTTTGGCTGACTTCTTTATTCAGTTTTAAATTTAATTGCTTAACGTGTTTAGTGAAAAGACCTGAGAAGAACTTGCATTAAAAACCTGGATCTTCTCGTGAAATTTTCATGGAATGTGTCAATAACCGATAGTGTCACATTTTTAGTCTTTAATTGTGTGAATGTGAATAAGATATTTCTGCTGGTACTTTCTGCAAGGCACTATGAGACCAAATTTAAAGACCATTACATCTGAGACATACTAGTGCTCTTCTCTGATTCTCAGGCATGGTGGAAACAATGTTTCAGTTACATCTTTATATTCAACGAACCTGATTAGTATTGTTTTCCTTTATGTACTTCAATTGTTCTCCAATGAGTTGGATCTGTATATGACAAGTCTTCACCCAGTGTGATTTATATCCCTGTGTAATTATGCCAGAAACCCTCTTAGCCAAACCAAGATAAACTTGAATCCAGGAGTTGCTCTCAGAAGAGCTAGGCGCCCAACATCTGCCCTGATTCAACCTCGCCATGTTTGCTGCCCAATCATCAGACCGATAGGAGGAGGCAGAGATGCGTCTATCGCTGATGGTATTAGCTTCCATCCCTAGAGGTGAATGACATTCTGCATGAGAAGTGAAAACACAAATGCTATCATTGTATTATCATTAGTTCTGTTTGTTCGTTATTCATGGATATCAATATCAAGGGTACAACTGGACTGCGAGATACCAACTCCATTTCTGAGTTGTCAACCTTAAGGTCAAGCCAACTCAACTTGTTGCCGACTGAATTGTTAAGACTGATCAGCAGTTTTATGTATATCAGGTGGTACACTGCCGTATTTACATTTCATAAGGAATTCATATTCCGACAGGGTCCGTCGAGAAATACAAACGGTCCCTGGACAAACAGTCGATGTTTCCTTACGGTCGAGTTGACAATCGGTCGAGTTAGCAAACTAATACGTTTCACACACTGGGTTTCAACCTGGACTTGTCATGCTAGTGATAACCAGTCAGACAGCAGGTCACCTTTGTGCCTGCAAAGGTCATGATTTCGCGTAATTCCCAAGCAAAGTGTCAGTGCCGAATCTTTGCGAAGTTTTCCGAAATCAAAGCTTAAATTTAAACCATTTTAAGTGGACCTGGTACAAATATTAGAAGCGGTAAATGAGACCAAAATAAATCATAGTAGTTTTTTCTTTACCTAACATATCAGAAAATTTATATTCCTTAAAAAATTATGTGATAACAGTTGTTTTAAAACTGTATTCAATTTTAATATGTCGCGCAGTGTCCCTAAACAAACCGTGGACCTGACCGTTTCCGACAGATTCTGGCAAACTGAATTTTGGTAAACTGTTAATAAGATATGTGGCTTCTTATGTGCCAAAAATAATTGGTGTCCAACGCTTTCTCGTGGTACAAAAATGATGTAAAACTATACCAAATAAAGTATTACTTCGGCCTTTTACGAGATCAAGTTTTATTGTATTTCCATATACCACGAGTCAATCTGATGTGTTCATTTCACCCGCTGTGGGAAGAGCTGGGAAATACACGCACGATTGGTTCTACGGCGGTCCGGTAAGTATTTCCCATGGTGCAGTCTGTGTCACAGACTGCGAGAGATATTATCTAAAATTGGTACTGCGCGAGAGATTAACGTTATCATAGTCCGTCATAGAGTATGTGTGTAAATGAAACTAAATCTCAAATATCTCCAGGGGTTGTGTGTCAAGTGTTGGTGTCATGTTGGGTGTCAAGTTTTGGGTGTCAGGTTCAGGTGTCGGTCTCAGATGTTTAGATTAGGATGTCTGGTGTCAGTTTTTGGGTGTCAAGTATCTGGAGTCAGTTGTCTGGTGCCCGGACTCGGGTCTCTGGTGTCTTGTATCTGGTTCCTAGATTCTGGTTGTGCATATTTACATTCTCAAAAAGAAATAAAGGACAAAAGATTCTGAATACAAAATAATGATAAAATTGGATGAATTTTTTTCTCACAATACTCCCAAGTAATTGGTCTCGCTACGAGTTTTAAAAAAAATTGTGCTCGTCGCTGCGCGACTCGCACAATGTTTTTTAAAACTCATAGCTCGACCAATTACTTGGAGTATTGTGCTCAAATCCATCCAATTTTATATCATAACTGTGCAAAAATATCAAATTTTGAAAATTGGGGGCGCTCTTCAAAAAATGTGCTCTCTAAATGCAAAATAGTGAATTTCACTCTTTTCGAGTGACTACAGGGCCCACTCTGAGAAGCGTGAAAATTCACACCTTTCAAAGAATACTGTTTTGGTCAAATTTACTCTTGATAATTTATCAAATGATAAAATGATATCATTTTGTCAATTATCAAGATATAAAATTTGACCCAAAAAGTATCTATAAAGGTATAAAAATTTCACTCTTTGGAGTGGGCCCTGGTAGTCACTCTATAAAAAGAGTGAAATTCACTCTTTTGCATTAGAGAGTGATGTTTATAAGTATTTTACTACTAAAGCTGCTTTTGTACCACGTTCCTGGCGAGTTGCATGCGTGTATACTCGAGTTTAACCCGCTATATCTCGAGTTTACAGCGCTGCCTATCCAGTTGAACTCTATGTGCCGAAATCATGTCCAGAATAAACATGTCCAGAATAAATCATGTCCAAAAATAAAAAAAATAAAAAAAATAAAAAAAATACATGATTTTTTTCAACATGGCAAGGGACATGATTTTTTTTCTCAACTGAGCAAAAAACTCGACATGATTTTTCTCAAACATGAGCAAACTCGACATGATTTTTCTCAAAATGAGCAAACTAGACATGATTGTTTTCTACAACAACACCAAAAATATCAGTCGAGTTTCCTCATTTGTTGAGAAAAACTTCATGTCGAGATTTGGAAACTGGACATGATTTATGTCAAATTACCACATAGAGAGCAAAACTCGATTGTATCGAGGGCAAACTGGACGATAGCGCTTGTAAACTCGACAGAAAACGCGCACACGCCGGACAGATGATGGCGAGGAAAACTGATACCCAGCGCGTGAAACTCGGGACATGCGCGGGGTAGAAAAATCGCCATGCTTATGATACGGGAGTGTAAAAAACTGGACACGATTGATGTCAAACTCACCATAAAGAGAGCACCAACTCGATGTAAAGAGGGCAAAATGGACAGATAGCGCTGTAAAACTCGACAGGTAACGCTGCACACTCGCATATGGCGAGGAAACTCGAACACAGCGCGTGAAACTCGACATGCGCGGGAAAACTCGCTATAATTTGATACGTGGAGCGTAAAACTGGACATGATTTATGTCCAAACTCACCATATTAGAGAGCACAACTCGATTATAGAGGGCAAACTGGACAGATAGGTCGCTTGTAAACTCGACATATAACGCTCGACATATGGCGAGGAAAAACGCGATACACAGCGCCGTTGGAAACTCGAAAATAGCGCGGGAAAACTAGCATGATTGATAGTGGGCATGCCATACGCAAAAGTTCGCTCTGAACAGTTACATCACAGGCTTTTTTAATTTATTTGCGTTTGTAAGATTGTGCAAAATTGCAACTGTGAGAATAAATCTCAGCAATCATTCTTATTGTTTCATGTATAGGCCACAAAAAAGTTCGAGCTATGTTCGGCAAAATTGGCTTACTGCATGAGTTATATTTATCAAAAAAATACTATTGCAATATAATAAACGTTTTTTAAGGGAGATGGGAGGGGAGCGGGAGGGGGGGAATGGGGAGGGGAGGGGATTGGGGAGGGGAGGGGGAATAATGGGAAGGGAAGGGAAAGGGAGGGAATAGAAGAGAAGAGAAGGGAAAGGGAAGGGAAGGGAGGGGAAGGGAAGGGAGGGAGGGGAGGGAGAGGAGAGGAGAGAGGGGGGAGGGGAGGGGAGGGGAGGGGAGGGGGGGGGAGGGGAGGGGACGGGGAGGGTAGAGGAGGGGAATAGGGAATGGGAATTGGGAGGGGAAGGGGAAGGGTGGGAAATAGGAAGGGGAATGGGGAGGGGAGGGAAGGGAGGGAAGGATAAGGGAGGGGTGCGGGGAGGGGAATGCGGGGAAGGTGAGACGGGGACTGGGAAAATGGGACTATAGAGGGGCAGGGGAAGGGGAAGGGGAGACCGAATGGGGAGAGGGGGGAATGGGGAATGGGGGAGGCGTGATTGGGGAGGAGGAATGGGCGATGGGAGCCGGAGAAGTTGAAGGGGAGGGGAGGGGGAATGAAAGGGGAATGAAAGAGTGGGAAGGGGGAACTCAAGCGAGCATAAAATATGCAAAAGGAATAACCTGCAGAAATTAACACTGAAATAAGGAGAAATTTCTGAAAAGTAGTAGTGAAACAAACTGAGGAAATGGGAAAAAATAAATAAAGCCGGTGATTGAATAAGTAGCAGAGCATGTCATAAAGCATATTTACAGAATAAACGAATGAATTAAAGCATGAAGGAAAGAATTAATGAAATGGATGAAGTTATAAAATTCCAACTTACCTTTATTATTAGTGATAAATAAATAAAAATAGGGAGAGAAGGGAAGAAGGGAAGGGAAAAAAAGGGAAGGGAAGGGTATGGAGAAGGGCAGGGGGGAAGGGGAAGGAGAGGGGAGTAGAAGGGAGATGAGGGAGGGTGAGGGGAAGGATGGGAAGGGAAGGAGAGGGGAGGAGAGGAGAGAAGGGGAATGGGAAGTGGAATGGGGAGGGGAGGGGAAGGCGGATGGGAGGGGGAATGGGGGAGCGGGACAGCGTATGGGGGAGGGAATGGAAGAGGCGGAAAAGGGGAATGGACGGAATGAGGATGGGGAATGGGGAGGGGATGGGGGAGGGGGATTGGGGAGGGGGAATGGCGATGGGAGCCGGATCAGGTGAAGGGGAGGGGAGGTGAGGGAATGAAGAGGATATGGGGATCTCAAGCGTGCATAAAATTGCAAAAGTAATCAACCTGCAGAATAAATAAATAAATCAAAAAACAAAGAAGAAATTAGGAAGAAAGGGAAGGGAAGCAAGGAAAGGAAGAGGGAGAAAGGAAGGGGAAGGAAAGGGGAAGGGGGATGGAAAGGAAGAGGGGGAAGGGAAAGGCGAGTGGGTGTGGAAGGGGGGGAGGGGAGGGGAGGAAAGGAAGGAAAGGAAGAAGGGGAGGGGATGGGGAGAGGAGAGGAGGGGAGGGGAGGGGAGGAGAGGATGAGGAGAGGAGGAGAGAAAGGGGAAGGGAAAGGGGAATGGGGGAGGGGAAGGGAATGGAAGGGAAAGGGATAGGGAAGGGGAATGGAGGAGACGGAAGGGGAGAGGGAAATGAAGGGAGGGGGAGGGGATGGGATTTGTTGAATGGGAAGGGGAATGGGAGGGGGAAGGGGAGGGAATGGGGGAGGGGATGGGGGAGGGGGAATGGCGATGGGAGCCGGGGAATGGTGAAGGGGAGGGGGAATAAGAGGGAATGGGGAACTCAAGGTGACATAAAATATGCAAACAGAATTCACCTGCAGAATAACTGAAATAAGGAGAAATTTCTAAAAAATTAGTGAAACAAAAAATGAGGAAATGTATGAAATCATAAATAAATACGGTGAATAACAGAGCATGTTATAATGTAATTGATTTAAATAAAGAAGAATAAATGAATGAAAGTTGAGGAAAGAATTATGAAGGATGAAGCGAATACATTTCCTAATCATATTATGAATAAGTAATACAAATAACAAAGAAAGGACGGAAAGAAGGGAAGGGAAGGAAGAAGAAGAGGGAAAACAGGGAAGGGGATGAGAAGGAAGAGGGGGAAAGGGGAAGGCGAGGGGAGGGGAAGAGGAGAGGAAGGAAGAAGGGAGGGGAGGAGAGGGGAGAGTGAAAATAATGGAGGGGGATGGGAAGGGAGAGGGGAGGGGGAAGGGAGGCAGAATGGAGGTGAAGGGGAGGGGGAGCGGAAAGGGGAGGGCGAGTGGGTGGGCGAGGGGGAGGTGGGAGTGAAGGGCCTTTTGGATTTTGATCCTGAACATTTTACGTAAGGCAAGAATAGCATCTGGCAACATGAAGTTAGTAGTTTTGCCATAAAATACTAAGAATGCACTTACATTTGTAAGCTTACCGGTACAATATTCACACAATAATTTATACACAATTTTTTTTCCACAAAAACATTTTTTTGTGCAGACATTTTATTGTTTCAACCTTTCATCAATATTTATGTATAACTGACAAATTGCACTCCACTAGGCTACACGTAACAAGAATCCAGCATTTAGGACGTCTGTATCGCGCCAATTGGCGCGAAGTATACGCAGACAATGGAATGTGGCATAACTTGCTCGAGATAATACCACACAATTTTAATTAAAATATTAAGATTTTTTTTTTCTCAAATACAAGAAATATTCACACGGTGCATTGACTTCGCATTGACTCAGTACGTGACCGCTCATGTCTTGCCCGCCTTAAAATGACCGTGGGGTAGTTCCGGTTGTATCAATCGCCGACTTACGGCGGTCGGTAAATGTATAATTCCTGTTTCTAAATTGAAAAAAAAAGTTGGCGTAAATTGAAACCAGCGTTAAAAATTCTCAATACGGGAAAAACCCGAAAGGCATTGTGGGGAAAAGGATGCGGCCCCACTCTGAACCTCTATACAGGGATAGGGCGGCCGATCGAAAAAGTGAAAAACATTTTGACCGGGCAAGAAGTCTAACTATACTGCAATCCTAAGCCAATTTTCGGCCCTAGTTAGATTCCTATCATCAGCCTATTTCAGGATCCAGAGGAACCCAGTTTTCAGTTTCCATGCTGGAATCTGTTCTTGCAAAGTTTTGCTTATAATATCTCAAAATTGGAAGGAAATCAAGCCCCAAAACCTTAATTCAACAAGAAATTACCCCCTTCTTACGAATCCTTTTCGGAATAGTGGCGGTGACACCGGATCGTATTTAGGGGTGTGGGTCTTTGAGGCAAGATGGGGTAGTGTAATTTAGGGATTAGTGTTAACACTGCAAAAACTCCTCGGTCTTGAGTTATTAGTCAAGCACACTGACATTTGAAAACTTTTGTTATTATCTTTGAAACATTAAAAAAAGGACATTGTTTTTTAAAGTATTTATGCAACTCCTACCCAAACCAAAAAGTGAGAATCACGGGGAATTTCCCATTTGTCTTGTGGTGCTGCCACTGCCTTGGATTTCCGGCTGGTGTAAAACGCAATTGCATAACCTGCATAATATGCATTACATATGGAAGTAGTGCGTAAGCTGCATAGTGCATAGTCTGCATAGATGCATAAGTGTACAGAATCGCATAAGATTCATAACTGCCATTACGCAATATGTTGGCCATTGATGGCCACTAACCTTGCATAAGCTGTATAATGTGCATTAAGCTGCATAAGTGCTAATCTGCATTTAAGAATGCATAAGACGGCATAAGTTGCATAATCTGCATAATCGCATAAGTGCATAAGCTGCAGTACGGCATAAGCTGCAGATTAAGCTGCATTAGTTCATAATCTGCATAAGCTGCATTAGTTCATAATCTGCATAAGATGCATAAGTGCCATAAGTGCATAAGTGCATGAAGATGCAGAAGTGCATAAGCTGCAAAATGTGTAAGTGTGCATAAATGCATAGCGGCATAAGTGCATAAGATGCATACACTGCATAATCTGCATAAGTGTATAAGATGCATAGCTGCATAAGATGCAATATGTTTAAAAATATTATTGACCAGTTTGAACCAAAGTTCGCTGAAATCGGCGGCCGAAAATATTCATCAGCCCTTGAAACACAAAGGAGCCCAAAAACACTGGGAACACCCAGAAAGCATCCAAGAACATTCAAAGTGTGCACTTATATTTTAAAATCATTCCTTTTTTACCATTTTAGATCAAAAAACACACGGGTTCAGGTGCTCATCAACCATCAAAACACACGTGTCTATAGGAACCATCCAGAACCTCCGGAAACCATCCAACAGGTAGTTGCATCGGGGTCCGGGCAATGTCCATCAAACATTGAAACAAAGTGCACAATAACATTGAAATACAATGGAACAGGAAACACTGCGAACCACCAAGAAACAATATGGGAACCATCCAAAGGTCCACTTGTTTTAAAATTATGCAGACTAAGCAGCTTATGCCATTATGCAGATTATGCCGCAGCTTATGCAATTATGCAGATTATGACACTTATGCAGGCTTATGACTATGAGCGTATGTAGGTTATGCACTTATGCGGCTTATGCAGATTATGAACTAATGCAGCTTATGCAGCTTACGCACTTATGCAGCTTATGCACTTATGCAGCTTATGCAGCTTATGCACTTATGCAGCTTATGCACTTATGCGGCTTATGCAGATTATGCTATTATGCAGATTATGCAGATTATGCAGCTTATGCGTTTTACACCAGCCGTTGGATTTCTTTTAAATTTTGGTATAGCTATGGCCCTTCTCTTCCACTGATACACAAACAAGACATAGCTAAAAATATGGTATGGCAATGACGTCATGCCACGATTTTGGCAAAAGTGTAAATTTGCACACGTGTACAATAGGCAGAAATCCACTCTTGCAGTATAAAGGTAGAAATGTTGGATATTCTAGCTGTTTTGGCTCTAATTGATATGACAAATGAGTACTTTTATATACATTGAGTTTTAAAGCCATACTGTACACAGAACATGTTCAGAACCATACCATCATTCATTTAAGCTGGGAATATACTAAGACGGTGGGTGATCCGAATCCCGAACTACAACCTTGTCCCCCATTTTATTCCATCAAATTTAGATTTTGGTATATATTTCTCATTACCCCATTGAAATTAAGGTAATGTTTCCTTCTGATATTATGAACAAGAACGTCTCCATAATGTGGTCAACAATATTGTGACGGTAGCCCTCTCTCCTCTGTGTTTGGGGAGGTCTAGCGCCCTCGCTTTCTCCAAGTTGATTGATCGCAGTAGTTTGAACTTGGCAGATACTGTATCTTCTTAAAGCAATATTAGCACATTTTTTTTGAAGAGCGCCCCCAATTTTTCAAAAAAATTGAGAATTTTACACGGTTGCATTGGTAACTGGCTATAACTATACCTGTGAATGGTTAGACTCGAAAATATATGTGTGTCACAAACGAAGGAATTTTGTAATTACACTAATTATTATCGGGGATCCCGATAATAATTCAACGGCTGCTGGAAACGGCCTTCCAATGTGAAATAGCGGGGAAATAGCGCCATGTACGTGTCTACGCTCATCCATTAGTTGTTTTATTGGTTCAGGCAAGTCAAGTTAGAGGTTATCTTCTCGGGGTGGCTGGTGGCACTATTTCATCATTGACGGACATAAACGTAGCATTTCCAGCTCTGCAATTAAGTCCAATCTGGGATCCCAATTCTAATTACAAAATCGCTTATTTTATGATAAATACGCATTTCTTAGTATTCTCGTTCGCAGGTATAGTTTCCTAGACAATTACCAACGTAACTGTGCCAAAATATCAACTTTTGAAAATTGGGGGCGCTCTTCAAAAATGTGCCATTATTGTTTTAAGGAGTGGATTTACAACAAGCTTGATTATTAAAGTGAAACAAGTTATGTTTATATTATCTACCGTTTGATTTTCCCCAATGTGACTTTAGGGCAAACAGCACCCAAACGTTACAATGAGGCCAATTTATTTTAAAAAATGCTTTGAACTATTAAAATGACTGATGGTCCAATTTAACTCAGTGTAACAGGATGTTTTGGTGATATGCTTTCAGGTGAGGGAGAAAAACATGAAAAATTGGACGATGATCGTGTCAACCACCTTTTAAGGTGGTTGACACGATGACTCAAAAGTCATCATTACAAGTTGCGTATTTTAATAGTCGTTAAAATTATTTTGTACTGATGCAAATTAATTTTAAAATATATAAATTGTTTTTAAACATATTTTCCAAATTATATCTGAATGAGATTTTGCATTACGTGAAATTCGACATTTTTGATAAAGAAAATTAATATTTCAGAACAAGCATGAACTGGGCTGGGGGTCTCGACTGCAGCGCCTACCCTACCGTCTATATTTTTTTATGTTTCTTATTGTTTTGTTTTTCAAGCTGCAATATTTAAGACATTGGCAATATAAATTAATTTTTAGCCAGCAATAATGATCATTATTTACTTTGCTCCAAAGTTTTAAAAACTTTGGAGCAAGATTGGTGATTTACAATAGCCCAATTTAAAGTGTGTTGACCTTTTAACCTCCAAATATGAACAGGCATAATTTAAGTAAAAATTATATTTTTAAACAGGGCATTTAATAACAATTATTTTGATACCCAACTTGACATTATATTACTAAAATGTAATGAAATATCAGTTAAATCAGAAATGCATGCCAATTGGATGTATTATGTTTACCTAATTCTGTTTATAAACCGATTGCACACATATGGCCATGGGGCAGCGTGATCCGAACATTCATTAACATCATCAAAACGCCCCGTCAGAAATCAAATTTTAGATATAACCTTTTATTGTGGATATCTTGTTAACCATAACAAAAAGAGGCTATACAGGATCACAAAACGCCCCTTAAGTTAAAGGTGCATTTCACGATCCTAGACCTTCATTTTTGTTTACGGTTCTATAGATATCCTCGAGAAAAGCTTATTTCCAAAATTCTGATGAAGCGGTTTGATGTTCTGAGTATAAATGTGTGCCACTGTGTTGTTATTTCTGTCCGTCTACAAACAGAAAATTAACTTTACATGTGCAGTGAATGGATTAACCTTAAAGTGACGGGAGGAGATTTTTTTAGGACTATGATACATTTTTTTTCTCAATTTGCACTTGATCGGTTGTAGGACACCAACCGAGAACGTTTCGAAGGTTTATTGAACACTTGAATCAAGTAGAAAAGAAAACCCAAACTATGTTTTGAACTTGCCTGCTATCGTAACCGTCCGTATATAGAAAAGCATGCTTTTTCTCTCGTGCACGACAGAGAATACTGTGATTTGCATATGTTTATATTTCAAGAAAACATAGGCTGAATTTCCTATTTGCTCCTATAGGAAATTAGAAATTTCACAATTTTTGTACCAAAGAAATAGACCTCGAAACATCAGACCCGGAAGTAAAATGTTGACTTCGAAGTCAAAAATGTTTCCCCGAAGTCAGCATTTCACTTCTGGGTCTGATTTTTGAAATTCAAGTAGACCCTCACCGTGCCGTGACACGGAGGAGTTTGCCCTGGTTTTCTGCCGGTAAATTGAGGGGGCCGACCAGTCGAAAGGGACTATATGGCCGGGGGTGCGGGAGGAGGTGTCCTCCCTTTACGGGCAAAGCATTTGCAACGTTCGCTTACTAAGACACATTTTACCATGCATGCAAATTTAGTAGAAATAATTTGAATTACAAGTGGTATGGTAAACTTCATAATTCATGGCCAACCGTTTTACAAAACGGTGTGGGTGCGGGAGGTATGTAAGTTTGGAGTATTAGTTTTCAAGACATGTTTTCTATGAATAGAAGATAAGTAGATAGACCCGATTTAAAATTACAAGTTAATTAATAAAAAACTTAACTGATTAGGTAGGCTAAGGTTAAATTTTTAAAATGGGGACTTTTGGAACTACATTTATCTGAAATGCGGGCTTGTGGAACTGGAGTTTGAGTAAAATGATATGCTTGGTGAGCGGCTAGCAAGTAGTGAAATGGGTGTATATAGCAACGCACGTCCATTTGGTCCAAGTCGGGGTCCAAGTCCAGGGGAATCTCCCCTTGTCACGCCTGGAAGAATAGCAGGATTTGTTTTCTATCTACTTTTTTCATTTTTTATTAACTTACAAAACTTCTCAAACAGACTGGTAACTAGTCAACAATTCCAGGGCCAGTCTCCCCATGTTTTAAGGAAGTGTGTGTCCGCCTCTTAGTACAGAAAATAAGATTTCCTCCCATTTTGAAGTCACTTCCGGGTCTGAGGTCTGATGTTTCGAGGTCTGATGTTTCTAGACATCCCCCGGGTGTCTCGAAACATCAGACCTCGAATTTTTTTTTTTTTTTTTTTTCACCCCCCCCCCCCGGGTGTCTAGAAACATCAGACCTCGAAACATCAGATCCGGAAGTGAGTTTACTTCCGGGTCTGATGTTTCGAGGTCTGAGGTCTGTTGTTTCGAGGTCTGATGTTTCGAGACACCCGTTTTTCTCAGGTCCCTCTCTACAAATTTCAATGAAAACTACATGATTCATCAGCAGTACTAATAATTTACGAATTACCCCCCCCCCCCTTTCGCCGTTTCTCGTGTCTCTCCCTGTCCTCTTCTCCTCTCCCTCAATCTCGGTATTTGAAATTCTCAATGGATTTCAAAATTTGTAGGAGGCACGTATCCGGGGCATGTCCGTATTATAATAATGATTGGGGCTATTTTTCGTAAAATATTTGCATGGTCTGTTATATTTATGTGTATTGAAATCACACTAGACACTAAAAGCAAACTTCGCTTGAATCATAACAGTATGGTGTGAAAATTTAACTAAACAACATACATATTAACATCATGTATCAGCTTGTATCATTATGTCCTGCCTGCCACTCTGAAAACATACACCATGCATATGCGTACTGTTTTACTACGTTTAATGCTGACAATTGAGTTGTATGTAATTTACACTTTTACTGTGATGTAATCACTATGGGGTACACGTTGTTAGTCCGACACGTCGCTAGTCCGACACGTCGCTAGTCCGAAACGTCGCTAGTCCGAACACAGAAAATTCCTATCTTTAAGGGTGCGTCAGTCCGAAAACCATTTTGGGTTCGCTAGTCCGAAAAAAAAGGTTCGCTAGTCCGAATATGAAAAACATGTCATCAGTCCGAACATGCGCTAGTCCGAAATTTAAATCTGAAAAGCACTGCGCTAGTCCGAAATTATATTCGGACTGGCGCATTGTTTTATTTCAGCATGAAAAACACTTCGTTAGTCCGAAATTGAAAATGGGTGCGTTAGTCCGAATCTGAAAAACACTTCGCTAGTCCGAAAATGTATTCGGACTAACGAAGTATTTTATAACAGG
>JAMKCH010007127.1:0-48575 GCA_023653785.1 Ophioderma brevispina
TACCATACTTGGGCCAACGGTTTAAGATAAAATTCTTCGAGGTCAATCGGGGAACGAAGCTGTGGATCACGAAATGCCCCTTCAAAAAATAATTAGTAGATTTGAAAAATGCACGTATTTTAAGAAATAAATGGTGATGCATAATGTGTCCGAGGATGGAAAAACTAAATAATGGCCCTGGGCGAGGCGCAACCGAGCCCATTATTTTGACGTTTTCCGGCAGAGGACACATGAACCCATACTGCATCTGCAAACCCTTTGGCCTAAAATTCTCAAAACAAGTTTACTTAGACCAGGTATAACTTCTATTACCTAAAACAGCCTTGAGTAATAAAGAACAGGAATTGCGACCCATTAATTCAGAATGAGCAGTAAACT
The DNA here is from genome assembly GCA_023653785.1 of Ophioderma brevispina. NCBI lineage: Eukaryota > Metazoa > Echinodermata > Ophiuroidea > Amphilepidida > Ophiodermatidae > Ophioderma > Ophioderma brevispina. The sequence continues at coordinate 379 of JAMKCH010007127.1, forward strand.
GACCAATCAGAATGCTTCATTTTCAATAATGGACAGAGGTAATCGAATTTGCGATATACATTTTGTCAATTTATTTAAAGGTGCTTGTTCCGATCGTATTCGAGACCCCCTGATAGGCTGATTTAACCGGAAGTAGTATGAATTTTGATATCAGATGAAAGGCCGTATTTTTCTCATTGTCTTCCTGAAATTTCAGCTTTGAAATCCATTTCTTTCCCAAGATACGTGCAAAGAACTGCCGTTTTAGTGGTTAACCATCAATATTAACGCGGTAGTGAATAGGGCGTTGCACTGTACATTATCGCGTCTAGCATCAAAACCGCAAGCTTGTTTCCCACGGTAATTAGTGGGCAGCTTGTGCAAGACTTGTATGGGCTTTCATATCAAGTAGAAAACACTATAGACAAAAATCGGAACAAGCACCTTTAACTTTTAAAACTGGGTGGACCTAGCAAATATCTATTCTAACCCTATAAACTCTTAAAAAAGATTAGCCAGCGGGGAGCTCACCAGAGTAATTTGTCATTTTTTTACACAATTTGGATCGAACTGAATCAATATTTGATCACTTAGATACCAGAAAAATAGTCAATTACAAAGTTGACAAATATCTTGGTGATTCATAGTGTACCCCTTCAAAATTCACCAGGAAAAAAAATCTTTATTTAAAAGGACACTGGCACAAATTGAAAAATAGGTTTCAAAATTGAGATTTTTGCATGGTCGTAAAGCTTGAATATATACATTAGCCCTCACCTGAAATTATTAAGCCCAAATCAGCTCGCTTATGGGTATAAACCAGAGGGTGTTTTGAATCAATCCCATGATGCATTGCAATGTGCCTATACCGTACTGTACTAAACACATGTCAGTACTTAGGGATAAAAAGTGTTCCAAAAGTTCAAGAACAACAAGACATTTCATTATCATGCAAAAAATTCCCTAAGTACTAACACTTTGTAGGCTAAAATGGGCGTACAAGTCCGGGTTTTTATGTGTTAAGAATAGGATTTTTGTGGGATCATATGACCTATTTTGGTGATATTTCCCAAAACTGGTGCATTGTGGGATTGACTCAATACACCCTCTGGGTATAAACAGAACGATTTTATAATTAATGAGTCCGGCGACATTAATTCAGCAGACGACGCGAAAATGGCGTTAAAACACAAGAAAACACACCCCGGAGTTGATTCCCACGGCATGCACCTTGTTTGACGGGTCTGTGACTTTTGTGTTTTAATATCAATGAGTACGAGTCTATGATATTCATGTAATAAATACATTTGTTGATTAAAGTTACGGAAAACTTAAAGTTAGCCTACAAGTTACCTGCATGTCTAGAACCTCTTATTAACGTCCCTATAAGATTTATTCTAAGGTTATGCATGGCAAACTTAAAGTTAGCCTACAAACCTGGATGTCTTTAGCCTCCTATTAATGTCCCTAGCTGTTTTAGTATGTTTTTTATGTGTAAAATATATCTCTTTTCTTCCAATGACCTAGACTATCATTGTTGAGCAAATTGAAGAAGTTTCATATTTACTGAAAATGTGCCAGTGCCGCTTTAAGGTCCAACACTAACAACAATCTCTTAAAGTCCCCCCCCCCCAAAAAAAAAAAAAGATTGCTACGAAGGGGAGGCGGATACATAATTCAACTCTTGTTCAAACGTCAGTTCAGCGGGCATGGGGCTTAGCGTTTGAACTATACGTTAGACTTAAAACGAATTAGTCGTTTTACTACCCCCGTTTTATATTGGATTTTCACTTCTCTTACTATAAAATAAAAATAATTAAACGAAATAAATGATTCAATGAGATTAGAGCCAGCAACCTTTCTGTCTGTAAGCTCAATCTGTTACACTATATGTTATATAAACAGAGCTGGGAGAAATGCGTTTTGTGTTAAATCATAGTCTCACGGAATAAAAGCTCACACTCAGCTGACTTAGGGGCAACTATATGAGTTTGCCGTGTATATATGTATATACATAGTGAATCAAAAAAATTGTGCATGAAAAAACACAAAATTTGACCCTGACCTGTTTACTCAACTGTGACGCAGTTGATGTTTTCATGATCTGCATATTTTCGACTTTCTATGCTGAGAAAAATGAAGGAATTTGGTGCAGAAATGAGGTAGATATGAAAGATTTTCGCGGCTGGTCCATTTTACCCCATTCCAATGGGATTTACACAGCTGGGGTTTCAGTTCCATTATTTTGTCTGAATGTGGTGACAAATCTTTATGGATCAGCCGTGAAAATCTTTCATATCTACCTCATTTCTTCACCAAATTACGTCATTTTTTCAGCATAGAAAGTAAAAAATATGCAGATCATGAAAACATCAATTGTGTCAGAGTTGAGTAAACAGGTCAGGGTCAAATTTTGTGTTTTTTCATGCACATTTTTTTTAATATTTTTTTTTATTCACTCTGTATTTTAGGCTATACACGGTGGCTGTGTATATACACACTGTCTTTATTAGTACACAAACAAGTATTATATTTCGAAATCGGCAAGTCTGTCTAAATGATCCACATAAAACAATTGTCCGACTGGGGATCGAACTTGCGATGAACATCCATGGTGCAGGTTTAATTCACCAGTGCATGAAGGGAATTGCATTTCATTTAAAGACGGAATCTTTGTTGTAAGTAAAACAGTTTTGGAGTAAACGTCATTATCCCAAAAATCCTTCAATGGCGACAAAATATGCATGCATGCACTGTAAAAAGGATACAACCCTTACTGTTGAATAAAATATTAGTCAAAGTTGAGTAAACCTTAGTCATTATTGGGTAAACCTTATATACCCAGCTTGGTGTGTAAGGTTTACTCAACTTTGACTAAGATTTTACTCAATATAAACGGTGTGGGTTTTCCGTCATGCACGACAGAAAGTACTTAATTGATTGATGTTGCAATTATTGACATTTTTAAGAAACCAGACTCCTATAAGTATAGTTAATAATTCAAAGAAATTTGTAAACCAAAAAGGACACAAACAAGCAGTAATTTAGTATCTTATTTTCACTTCAAATTTTTGATAGATCAAAACCTCTTGTAGTAGTCTTTTCATGTTTTTGTATAATTATTTCAATTGGCAATATATTAATTTGAAATAAAAATAACATTTAAAAATGATCCCATATATTCCCCTTAAAGTAGCGTAGTATTGTGCTTAAGTATTTGATTCCATATAAGCAGAATTCTGGGTTCGATACCTAGTTAGGTAGGCCAATGTGTATAAAATTTACTTAACACGATTAATTAACAGCTAAACTAAGATAAATAATACAATGTAAAACAAGGCACATAGTACCCCAAAACCTTTTTTGTTTGTTTGTTTTACCTCTTACTTTTATTTCCCCACATACCTATCAAATCGAGTTTGAGCTCCAGCAACTTGATTATATTATTTGGACTACCTTGATAATTATTTGCGTAATTACTAATCAAGCGTAATAAAGTAGTGCGACTTTGGATACCATGTAGACACATTATGATGAGTGTATGACTTCAACTATTTGAGATTTCTCAGATTCAAATCTGAGTGATATAATTAAGATTAATCCTTGAAATTAATCAATAAAAATTAAAACTCGCACCCCAGTAAAATAAGGTGCAACGAGAGATTTCCACTAAACAGGTGTCCAAAAATGTGACAAATCTGATGTTTGCACTGGTGATATAAAGCTTTCTATCAGAATATCCCCTCTGGGGGAAAAGGATTAAGCTGAGGAATGTTTCCTTGGTACTAAAATTGTGAAAATTCTAATTTCCTATAGGCAAGGAGCAAATAGGAAATTTCAGCATCTGTTTTCTAGTGAAATATAAAGAACTTGTTGTTTTCATTTTAAGTTATTTTCTGTAGCCCAAAAAAAGGTTATTGGAATCCATTGCGTGGTCTAATACGTGTATATGAAAGATCACCATGATCACTACCTAGGCCTACATGTATCACAGAAAATGCTTGAGAAGCTCATGCATTGATTCCGTGTTTATGGGGACGTATAGTGCACACCACCAAATAAAGTGCATTGGTTATGTACAAAACGGTCCTATTAAAACGTAAATTTCTATAACGACGTTACTTACGCATTACCGTGGACTGTTAGACCTCTTGCATCCCATTCAGCAAGAATATCCATAAGTGACCGTGGATTTTCGAGCTACTGAAGCGTAAGACAACCAGAGTTTTATCCCCGCTGAAACGTGGCTTTCTGTCGAATATTCCTATGGGATGGGTGTAAAACTGATAAGTTAAAATAATTTCTGACACAAACTATGGCACCAGGAACTTCCAGTTTATATTATTTCAATTTTAACTCTTTACCTTTTTTCTGAACACTTTTCGGCCAGAGGGTGCCAAACCAGATCTATTTAGTAGTAGTGGATGCTACATAGATGACCACTTATTTTATATTTCCTTCTCGCTACAGGAGTAATAGCAAAAGGAGCACCCCTCGTACATACATAATCCACGGGTTGGAAGTTAAGTGGAGCAAACAAGAATTAAATCACGGGGCGAGGTGAGTTTATTAGTGTGATTAAAGGAAATTTCACGTTTGATATGTTACTAACTTCAGTTTTTACATTTAAATTCTTTGTCTTTCCTAACATCTCTTCTTTGCATTTTCTTTTCTTCGAGATGTATCCAGAATGCCCGTAGAAAAAGGTAAAATTACAAACAGTGAAATCATTTCCAAAACGATATTTTGCTGTTATTTTTATATGCAAAGTGTAATTGTTCCGTTGTCCATTATATATTTTTATGGTGAAAATATCTTCATATCTATTTACATTATAAAAGTTCGATGGGGAGCAGCGGCCCCTTCAGTTTTGAAAGTGGGGAGTCTGGATCTCATTTAAACTATTGACGCTCAACGTATCAAATATGGCGAGTTTTCCCGCGCATGTCAGTTTCACGCGCTGTGATCGAGTTTTTCCTCAGCCATACAGGGTCTCAGAAAGAATTACCCTAACTATGGTGAGCATAACTTCAAAAGTGAGTATCACATTTGATAAATTTAAAGAAATCTTAACCACAATTATTCTCAATTTTTAATGTAAACAGCACTCGATTCGGTTCAGTGGTTTTGAAGAAATACGCGATATGGACACATGTCATTGGACACTTCCTTCCAAGTTTTGTAATAAAAGTGATTCAGACAGAACAGGCGAGAAATACTCATAATTCTTTCAAAATTCAGGGCTAAGTTGAATCATGTTAAAGCTCGATCTGTGGATGTGTGGCACTTGTTACGTCTGCAACTTTGTTTTGGATTTAGGACGAAGACTCCGTCTGATGGCTAGTAATGTTCTGTAAAGTTGGGAGGTTCTCGCCTTTCACAGCGACTCTTGTTCCAACTTTTGACTTGAACCCGTTTCACGGTACTTCTTAACTTGTTCAAGATTGTCCTCTTGCAAGGAGGATTTCTATGAATTTAATCTAATTCCTTGCCTGCAAGAGTACTGTTTGACCAGTTTCGGCATATCTGGAAAACCACAAAATGCCTTTGTATGGGCGACAAATGTTCACCAACATCTTGTCTCGTGCAAGTACTTCATATAACACGAGTAAAGATTAAAACGAGGGGAAGTTTGAATTGGCACTCAAATCATCTTTAGTTAAATGTAGATCCACATCGTATGGAATAAGATGCTAATGATAAAATTACTATTGTGAATAATGTTATTGTTCCGTGTATCCTCCTGTTAAAGTATTGATTAAACTTCTCCATTCATTTATGCAGTTGCCACACCCCCTAAGTTCAACAACTATTTCACATTTTTATACAGATTTTATTGGTGTTGTTTTCTCATAAAGATGATCATCTTGTTATTTACCAGTTTGATTTTTTCTTGTTGGATTTTTGGTATAATTGCATGGTATTGTTATAATAAAACGAAACAAAAATGGATTGAACTTCACAAAATTAAAGAAGACCGGTTATGGGGAATGAAAAAGGAAAGACAGCTTGAACAGATAACACGGGTAATCAGCGGTAGTTAACCTCCAATCTGCATTATTGTGAGCACACTGGAAGGAAGTGTCCACTGACACTGTGTTTACATATTCGCTTATTTCTTCAAAACTACTGAACCAATCGAGTATGTTGACATTAAATGCCTAAAAATTAATTGTGGTTTAAGATTCTTTTTAATTTCTCAAATGTGATACTTACTTTTGAAGTTATGGTCGCCTATAGTTAGGGTGTAATTCTTTCTGAGACACCCTGTAATGTCGGAGTTGTGGCAGTCTTTATATGTTCGAGTTTACAGCGCTATCTTCCATTTTGCCCTCTATACATCGAGTTTTGCGCTCTATAGGGTGGAGGTTTGACATAAAGCAGTTGTCAGTTTTTTCAAATCTCTACATGCTTTTTTCTCACATTAGAAAACTCGAAAAAGAAAAAAACATGATTTTTTTTGGTGTATGGGTACAAAAAATCATGTCTATTTTGCTCATGTGAGAAAAAAAAAAAATCAATGTCGATGTTGCTCATGTTGAGAAAAAAATAAGTCGAGTTTGCTCCTGGTGAGAAAAAAATCATGTCCAGGATTTTGCCCATGTTGAAAAAAACATGTCCAGTTTTTAAAAAACGCGGAATGATTATTCTGGACATGGTTTATGCTGGACTATTTATGAAACTCGGCACATGAGTTCAAACTGGAAGCACGCTGGTAAACTCGACATATAGCGGGGTACCTCGATATACAGCGCATGAAAACTCGCCATGATTTGATACCGAGCGTGGCATCTTCCCGAATATGTTCGCCCACTTTCTTTTAGTCTACAGGTGAATAAAAACAAAACTTGACCCTGATTGTGTCCGCCATTTTGAATTTTAAGTACATATCTTTACCATTTTGGTATCTTCTGAGATCCCGCGTTAGTTTAATTATGGTTTAATATTTGCTGCAGAAGATCGTTCACATCTGGTTTGTTAGCATAGTTACAGTCGTTTGAATAAAGTAGTCGGTTTTGCGCCCTGTCCACGGATTCACATTACACGGAAAATTAAATGAACGCGGTTCAGCGAAAGAAAAACAAGCCCTTAAGAGAAAATCGGGCTATTTTTGAATGCAGAATAAATGTGACGCCATTTACCCCCACAACATTCAGTCCACACTTTACCAGTCGATCGATGCCCTCTTAACGTATACGCCTATCACTCATAACAATCATTTGAAAAATAAGTATTTGATACGTGTCAGTTTTCTGGAATAGTAAAGCATATTGCACATTTTTTTTTGAAGGAGCGCCCCCATTTGTTTCAAAAAATTGAAATTTTTACACGGTTTTTGTGCATTGGTACTGGCTAGTAAACCATACCTGTGAATGGTTTAGCTCGAAAATGGCTGTGTGTCACAAACGAAGGAATTTTGTAATTAGCAAATTATTATCGTTGATCCTATAATTAATTCAACGGCGGCTGGAAAACGCCTTCCAACGTGTGAAATAGCCGTAAAATAGCGCCATGTACGTCTACGCTCATCCATTATTGTTTTTATTGGTTCAGGCAAATCAAGTTAGAGGTTATCTTCTCGATGGCACTATTTCTCATGGACGCACATAAACATAGCTTCAGCCTTGCCGTTAAGTCCAATCATGGGATCCCCCATTCTAATTACAAAATCGCCTTATTTTTTTAATGATAATACGCATTTCTTAGCTTCTCGTTCGCAGTAGAGTGTTCCTAGACCATTACCAACTGTACCTTTTTCCAAAATAGCAACGTTTGAAATTTGGGGGCGCTCTCCAAAAATGTCCATTATTGGCTTTAAACTGAAGCCTACGCATATGGAAGGAACAGACATTTTCGGTTTATTTGTAGACCAAAATATGAATACTCTTGAAAAGTGTTCAAACAAAACGACCATTATATCACTGGCTTTTCACCTTTAAGATACCACTTTTATTTGACATAAAAAATTGTACGCCTTATCACATTTTGCATGTTTTTGGAGGAGTCATTTGTTTAGTTTGCCTCCGCTCATTCAAATGGAATCCGTTGACAGAGCGCCAACTGACTATTGATTAAAACGACTGAGCTGGTCCTAATTAACGCGTGTGAATGATCTTATTGCACAAAGTAACGATAATGAATAGGCCTCTTCGAAGATGATACCACATTTTAGGTATGGTTTTTAAAAATTCAAAATGGCGACACAAGCAGGTAGGGTTTTTTCCCACCCTTTACTTAATCATTCCGCCTATTCCTAATTCAAAAGAAACTTTAGTAATGATTTTTGCTGGCATATATGCAGAAGAAGCAAAAGCACATGACATCTTTCTCGCGCGCCATTCCCTATTTTCATGGCAAATAATTTGGAAGGGGCCAATGGGGCGCGGGAAAACCTTATGGCATGTAAATGTTAAGTCAGTGGCCCGAATGGCCTTTCCAATTCCCTTTTTTCAATAGGCCCGAAATTTACAAACTTAATTTGTTTGACAATTTATTTCACATTTCAGATTTCTCAAGGATGCTTTCAGGTCGTGCAGGTAAATGAGAAAAGGCAAAAGTCCTACTTTAAGAATTTACCACTACTGATCGAATGTGACGTGTTGTCCGTATTGGACCAACAAAGCACAAACGTACTGTGATACTAGGTATGTTATTGTTTAAATACAATTTATATGTATATAAGGAATACTTCCCGCAACGACACCTGTCCGTAACCCGTTATTTAAAATGGTGCATCCTTTTTTTATTGGCGCAATTTCTACAAGTAGTTGTCCACCATACCTGTACGGTTTGCATGGACAGTGGTATCTAAACTTGTACAGTGTGTACATGTCCCCCCCCCCCACTTTTTTAAAAAAAAAAAAAACAACGGTCAACCCTTGTCCGCCTCTATCAGTTCTAACTAAAGCTATTACTAATTTCTTATTTGTTGTATGTAAGAAGGGATTTGTTAGCTAATATTCATGAAAACTTAATAACGATAGAGCCAATGGTTTTACGATATGACCCCAGCAATCAAGTAAATCGCAAGACCCATTTTACCACAATAAGGGGTGGGGGGGGGGGGGGAGCCATGGTACTAGAAACGGAATGGGCAAATACAATTGTTTGGGATTACATTTACCATTTAATTGCCCAAATTTTTTCTGTGCAGAACAACTTCTATGGGATCATAACCATTTACTAAATATTTTGCAACTGATATGGAAAACAATTTTTTTTTTTAAATTATTTATTTGGTGATAAAATACATTTCAAGATCAAACTCCACGTTACGTGTGTCAAATTATAAATGCATTGCGTTGCAAACTTGCCTTTGTTACCTTCTGAACTTTATAACATATGTTTTCACACAACCATTAACGATATCATAAATGCTTCTTCATGAATTTGAGTTCAGAATAACCCAGTTTTATTATAATGATTAGCTCTAATTCAATTTTTTTGTCTAATTTTGTCAAATACAGGTGTTTGTATATATTCATAATTTCATCTTTTTTTTTTTTAATTTAATCATTAATACAGTTTGTTTTGAACCGCCTTATTTATAGTCATGGTTATACCAGTATTTAAAAACAACATTAAAATGTTGGATGACTTAGATTAATATTGAACTTTTAACTACTAGTTCTCCAGGTAGACAGATGGGATTTATAATCTTCCCCGGATATTTCCCCCCTAGATTAATATGGGTTGTTTTTGCACATACTACATTGCCGTATATGCGCCTCATTTGGTAAAATGGGGCTTGGGTTTATTTTTGCTCGGATCATTCGTAAAACTATTGACTACACGGTAACAAAATACTGTAAATTTTACAGGAAAGTCCTGGAAGCAATTCTGCCACAAATTACCGTAAATTTACAGTACATGGTAACATGAATTTAATCGAACACTCAAATCATATATATTTGGTGAGTTTTAGAGATTGTGAACGTGTGGATAGTCAAAAAGCACTGACGAACATCCTATCTTAGTAGGCCTATCCAAAAATTTTTACGTGCAATACTGTAAACTTGACAGTTTTGGTGGTAAAATGTATTACATCAAACTGTTAAATATACATTGTACAGTAAATTTGAATGATATCCTGTAAAAGCTGTATTTTTAAGGTTTTTTTTTTGGCAGAATGCTGCCATGATGTTTTTCCTGTAAAATTCCTTTTTCCCCGGCATCGTAACTTTTAGTACTTAATCGTATATTGAAAATTCATATGGTGTGTAATATTTTTTTACTCATCAAAATTCGAACCAAGGCTTCATTTTTAAAAATTGTCATTATACTAGGCTGAATATGGGACATAAATTTATAGTAACTTTCCGTATTTTCAAATTTAAGCCACATACTGTAATTTGTTGACAGGAGGTTCCGGTAAAATTGCCCCTGTAATTTTTTACTCTCATCCATCAGTTGTTTGATGGTTCAGGCAAATAAAGTTAGAGGTTATCTTCTCGAGGTGGGGGCCACTATTATCATGGACGCACATAAACGTAGCATTTCCAGCTCATGCCGTTAAGTCCAATCATGGGATCCCAATTCTAATTACAAAATCGCTTATTTTGATAAATACGTATTTCTTAGCATTCGCGTTCGCAGGGTTATAGTTTTCCTAGACAATTACAAACGTAACTGTGCCAAAATTCAACTTTTTGAAAAAATTGGTGGGCGCTCTTCCAAAAATGTGCCATTATGCTTTAAATGAGCCTCCATAGGAAAGGCAACAGGAACAGTTGTCTTTTTTGTATAGACCAAAATATGAACCATCTTGAAAAAAAGTGTTTCAACCCCAAAAACTGACCATTATATCACTGGCTTTTACAACCTTAAGATACCACTTTATTTGACATAAAAAATTGTTACCCTATCATATTTTGCATTTTTGAGGAGTCATTGTTAGTTGCCTCGCGCATTAAATGGGAATCTGTGGACAGAGTGCAAACTGACTACTTGATTCACACGACTGTAACTCGGTCTATTACCGATGTTGAATGTTCGTTGCACCAATTAAAGATAATGAAATAGGATCTTAGATGATACACATATTGTTACGGTATGTATTTAAAAATTTCAAATGGCAGACACAATCAGGGTCAGGGTTTTTTTACTCACCTGTCTAATCATTACGGCCTATTCGTAATTCAAAAGAAACTTTAGTATGATTTTTGTGCATAACCAATATCCAGAAAGAAGCACCAAAAGCAAATGAAGCTTTTCGCGCGCTTTCCCTTAGTGTCATGGCAAAAATGCGAATGGGCCAATGGGCGAAGGGAAAACCTTAGCATGTAATGTTAAGTCAAGTGGCCCGAATGCCTTTCCAATCCTTTTTTTAAATAGGGCCTATAATTTACAAACTTAATTTGTTTTGACAATTTATTTTCCTGGCAATTCTCAAAGGATGCCTTTCAGTTACGGTGCAGGTAATGAGAACAAAGGCCAACAGTCCTATTTAAGAATTCTAACACGACCGTAGAGGGACGTTGTTGTCGTATTGGGACAACAAAGCACAAATGCGTATGGTTAGACTACGGTATGTTATTGTTAACTACATTTTATGGATATAAGGAATACCTTACCGTCCAACGACACCTGTCCGTACCCAGTATTTAAACTGGTGCATCCGGGGGTCAGGGGCAGACACTCATCCTAATGGAGAAAAGGCGAGCTGGGATCAAATACATGTAAGGTTTTGAAGGGAAAAGTCGGTATAGTTAAACGTGTTAAACCAGTGGAGTTGATTCTTTTAAAACATTAAAAAAAAAAAAAACAACGGCAACTTTGAGCACGCTATAAGTTTCTAACTAAAGCATATTACTATTTCTTATTTGTTGTAATGTAAGAAGGGACTGTTAGCTAAGATTCCTGAAAACTAATAACGATATTTTTTTTTTTGACCCTGGTTTTTACGATATGACCCAGCAATCAAGTAACCCGCAAGACCCATTACCACAATAAGGAGCTGGGGCCAGAGAACGGAATGGCAAATACAACTTTTTTACATTTAACCATTTAATTGAACAAATTTCTTGCTTTTTAAAAAAAATAAAAAAAATAAAAAAAATGCATTTACATAAATATTTTTCAACTGATAATGAGAAAACAAATTATTTATTTGGCAGGGGCTGTAAAATACATTTCAAGATCAAACTCACACGTTAGTGTGTAAAATATAAAATGAATTGCGTTCAACTTGCGTGTTACATTCTGACTTTATAAAATATGTTTTCAACACATCATTAAACGATATCAGTAAATGCATTCTGTCATTGAAAAATTTTGAGTTCGATAACCCAGTATTATAATGATTAGCTCTAATTCAATGTTGTCTAATTGAACATACAGGGTGTTTGTATATTATTCATAATTTCATTCAAGAACTATCTTAAATACACGTTTATTAGCTGTTGCCAATCGAAACATTGCTATGTTATACCAGTCATTCAAAAACAACAGTAAAATGTTGGGTGGACTTAGATTAATATTGAACTTTTAACTCCTTAGTTTCTCAGTAGACAAGGATGGGATTTGTAATCTTTCCCCGGACGATTCCCCTAGATTAAATTGGGTGTTTTGCACATACTACCGTGCCGTATATGCGCCTCAATTTGGTAAAAAGGGGGCATTGCGCGAGTTATTTGCTCGGATCATATGTAAAAACTATTGACTACACTGTAAACAAAATACTGTAAATGTTAAAATATGAAATTCTGGAAGCAATTCTGCCAAAAAACTTACCGTAAAATTACAGTACATGGTAAACATTAATTTAAGCGAAACACTCCAAAACGCATATCTATTTGGTGAGTTCTTCAGAGATTGTGAACGTGTGGAGAGTAAAAAAGCAATGACGAACACCCTAACTAGAGGCCTATCCAAAATTTTACAGTGCATATACTGTAAACTGGACAGTTGTGGTAAAATGTAAACATCAAACTGTTAAATTAACATTGTACAGTAAATTGCATGAAACCTGTAAAAGCTGTATTTTTAAGGTTTTTTTGGCAGAATTGCTGCCAGGGATTTTCCTGTAAAATTTACATTTTTTCCCCTGCATCGTAAATTTTAGTACTTTAATCGTATAATTGAAGATCATTGGTGGGTAATAATGTTTTTACTCATCAAAAATTCGAAAAAAGGCTTCATTTTTAAAAATTGTCATTATACGAGGCCTGAAATATAGGACCTAAAATTTAGAGTACTTTCCTGATTTCCAAATTTAAGCCAAATACTGTAATTTTGTTATACCAGGATTTTCCTGTAATTGACTGTAATTTTTTACATGTTATTTGTTATGACAATTTTCAGGGCATTCAAGGATTATTAGCTAACAGTCCTTCTTGTTACAACAAACACAAATTACTCAATGCTTTATAAAAACTTAAGGCTCATGACACAAAGTAAATGGAGTGAGTATTTTTTTGGGGGGGGGGGGCACTCATAGTGTGTTCCTGGTTAAAAAACCTTCAAGGTCAGCCGCGGTAGATGTTTCAGATTCTATTCATAAAGGTCTTAAATGTTCCATTAGTCACATACGCGTATCGGGCCAGACCATTTAGAAAGGTGTAATCGTTATAGTCCTTTTGCGCTTGATTGTCCCTAAGTTAATTATTGCAATGTCAATACAGGATAGAAGCTGACCCAGACAAGGAATTGGGAGTAGTGCATCAAAATCGGTGGCAATCTTAAGAACTTCCCCAGGATGATGGACCTTGAAATGTTGTAGCTATAGCTATAAAAGTAAAACTAAATGGTGTAGATTGAGCAAGTTGTACATTTATTTTTACAGACCAGGACGAACAAACAATGGAACAGTTTGATTTATGCTTCCCTGCCAAATATTCCAAAGCATGGCTGCAAAAAAATTGTAACCATGTTTTGATAAAGATGATTACATAGGTGAAATTCGGAACAAAACATGGTTTGCATGATACCACTTTATACAATGCACAGAAAGATGAAAGCAAAAACAGTCATTTTGAATAAAAAAGAGTGAAAAATCATCCAAAAGAGTGAAAGTATTTGAAAACCACGCATTTAGAGTATTTTACAAGAGTTCCACTCTCTTTAAAGGAGTGACATTTTCACACGTGTACGTTTAGAAACAACAAATCACGTTCTTGTATCCATAATTCGATCATATGTAGTAAATAATTAATAATTAGACTTTCAGTGGATTTCTGGTATTGGAATGTGGTTATGAAAAATTACTTTTAAAAAGTGAAAAAAAGGCAAAAAATTGGCTTGTTTCTAAAACGTAGCTAAGATTAGTATTAAATTACAACATTGTGGCTACAAACTTTAAAATATGCGTGGCCTTATGCCAGTTGGAAAACATCAATATACAAAATCGGGGATTTCAATGTTTAGGGATATCTGGAGATCTGGTATGTAAAATCTTTTTATTGTACCTTTAAGCCCAAATCCGTTGTGCAACTTTCTGTAAAAGAGAGATCGAGTGAGCGAACCTGGCTTTTTGAGGGGGCCCCGGGGGCGAAAGAGACCTCTATAACCGAAAAATAGGCTGAAAGCCTCCATCAAGAGAAGACAACAAAGAGGGATGGAGGGGAGCAGCGGGAAGGGAGGGGCAGGGACGCGAAGGGACGCGGAGCGAACGTAGGAGAGGGAGGGAGGGAATGACGGATTATGTATGGGAGGGACCGGGAAAGGGACGGGACTGCGGAGTTGGGAGAGGAGATGAGGTAGGGAGGGATGGGACGCCGATGGGAGGGAATGGGCGGGACGCGGAGGGTAAGCGGAGGGATGGGTCGGGACGTGAGCAGGAGGGAGGGAAGGTGAGGGAGGCGAGGGAGGGAGGGAGAGAGGGACGGGAGGCCAGGGAGGGATGTAGAGGCGAGAGGGAAGGGAGGGAGGGAAGGGAGGCCTGGCGAGGGAGCGCGAGTGAGGGAGGGAGGAGGGAGGGGGGAGGGAGGGGGGGGGGGAGGGAGGGAGGGAGGAGAGGGAAGGGAGGGAGGGAGGCAGAGGGAGGGAGGGAGGGGAGGGCGGCGAGGCGAAGGGAGGGAGGGCAGGGAGTGAGGAGGGAGGACGGGAGGCAGGGAGGACGTGAGTGAGTGAGGGAGTTAGGGAGTGAGGGAGGTGAGGGAGTGAGGGGTGAGTGGGAGGGAGTGAGGGAGTGAGGAGAGTGGGGGGAGTGAGGGAGTGCGGGAGTGAGGGAGTTGTAATACAACAATTTCCAATAGTAAAGTGACAAGAAACATGGATTCGATGAAAAACAGGGGGCGCGATTGTTTAGATGTTGAAAAAAAAATCGCGATAGTGCTTTATTTAGCCAGATGCTATCTTTTTTGTTTGGGTGGATATCCACCTTCACGATAATTAATATTAACTTTCATGATGATATTAGAAAATATCAATAGCAAACAGGATCCATGCTTTAATATGTGTCTTTGGATGGCAGCGAAAACTGAAAATGGGTATTAGAACGCTCACATGTGACCTCCTCCTTCCGAAATGAGGCACCACCCCATGCAAACGCTGCTGATTAACCTCACTGGGATTTTGTACTTTCCAGAGGCCGAGTCCGATGGAGTCTACACGTTATTACTATTCGTTGACGGAAAAGAAATCAGTACACTTGGGGGTTCTTATGTAGTCTGTGACGCTCGCTGCAATTCGCTGTACAAATACGACTAACCATGCAATTCAACGGAAAACAATACAACTTGTTTTCCAATTGCATACCTCCAGCTGCAAGTTGTTTTATAAAAACAGGAGAAAGGATATTTGATCAAAAAAAATATCTAATTTTGTGAATAGGAATCTCGTTTGATATTGTTGTAGCTAGATTCAGTTTTTAAATTGTTTGTGTCCTAAAACATAAATCGCTGCAATTCCTAGTCTGAAATGCTGTTTTAGTGTATGGTATATGTTACCATGGTACCATGGGATGCTCTGTGTAAAACAAAATTCTGGTTCAGGACTTTTATTGAAACGTTGTGATTTTCGACGTGACTAGGATGTCGATTTGATGTTAGCTATTTCACGTCAGTGATATTAGTTTGTGAACAAGTATGTTTATGCAAAACACAATTGTGTATAGGAAATTGGTCGGTCTTCATATGATGTAAGTCTTTACATTTTTTTTTACAGTATCGTGAATCGGGATCCATACGTGTGGGGATGTTACTCCTATGACGGGCACTCCAGGTGCGTATAAGAAGTTAGAAAATCAGGGTGTAATTTTCAAAAAACAAAAAAACAGTTACAAAAAAAAAACTGACATGGTCAATCTAGGTTCAAAAGAAAATATTTTAAACACATGATTCCAAAATTTTTCCTGCAAATGTCATTGTTTAGGAAAGGGGCAGGGCAAAGAATGACGGATCAACGAACACACGTAGTACGTGTTAAGACAAACCATTTGTACTGTGCCCCCATAATTGTATATGAAGAGTGGGAAGAGTAAAAATATCTGGGTCCTATAATATCTTCATTATTCAGGGAGTCATATCTGGAGGACCTGCGCAAGAGTCTTAAGAATATCTGAGTAAAGCCATTTTTGAAATCGAAATGCTATTCGGCTGATAAAATAAGTTTGTGTCCATTTTCTTTAAAATGGTCATTAAAACATCGTTTGACTGAGTTAGTCAATAATATGTCTTACATGACTAATTTGCAGAAAATGACTTAATTTAATTAGTAAGTGGTGATTTTTCTGTATTGTTACTAATAAAAGTCGGTATCCGATTAATAGGCCTATTACACTGTAAAATGGTGTCTTGCAAAAGGACACTTTATGTGTCATCAGTTTGGAGACATTGTATCGATTAGACAACACAAGTCATGTCTGAATGCAAGACACTGGGTTTGTAAGAGGTCTTGTCATCAATTGGGAGAAATGTCTGGCTGGAAGAAGGGTCTTCGTGTCTTTAAGATTAGTTTTTATTGGTTTTATTTTCTTTTATTTCTAGTGTTGAAAAGACATGTCTATTACCAAGACATGTCTTAACATATGACGCCAAGACACCCCTTTTTACAGTGTAGCCAACAAAACAGCCGTAAAATGGCATTCCCCAAGACACTTCAAAATGATTTAGGGTCTGTTTTTTCACAAAGAGCGAGTAGTATAAGGGTGAATTACCTAAACTAGCAATTTAGAAACAAAAGTTGATAGGCCGTTTTGAAATTTGGAAAAATGACTGATCATCCTCAGGATTTAAAGTCAGATTTACAAACGATCATTTTAAATATCCTAGGCCACGGTCGGCCTATGGAAAAGAGATGCAAATTCTGCATAAATGTAAACGATCATGTGATAAGTTTGACTGTTGCATTGTGTCATCAACACTTTGTCCTTTTTCCTTTTGATTAAAATAAAGGAAGGAAAGTAAAAATCTATGGGCGTTTGTTGCGGATCTTTATGCGTCATCACAAAATGAGAGAAGACAGATGTGGAAGATTTCAACCACCGAGGATCCTATAGAAATCCAAAGGTATTGGGGTTCTTTCTTTCTACATTCACTATCGTATTCTTTCTTTCTTTTCCCATTTTTACAGTTTTCCTTCACACATCCACCAATCATTGAAAATAAAAGAGACGTGTACGTGTCCTTTTCAAATGAAAGTCACCGATTGGAAGAAAGTTTTATTGGCAGAGGGTGACGGGCTTAAGTGACAGGCTTGAATTTAACACCATCAAAAAAAAACCAAAAAAATTCCGACGGATCCTGGCTCGCATAAAAACCAGGCCACTCCAGTGTTTTAGACTGAAGTCAGTTGAAAGAAAAAAAAAATGGTGTTCGTTGTGGGTTTCTCATGGTAATGTTTTATTGTTAGCACCCGCCCTGTTTTGCGTTTCTGTCCAGTTCTTACCCCCCACCTACTCCTCACCTCCAATCAAACTACAAATCGCAACCCATAATAATCCTCATTTTTACAATAACTACTTACATCACCCCATCCCCCCCCACAATATTCTCCAGCCCAAAACAACCACCAACCCCAACCCCCACATAATCACTACCAACTAAATATCACGCCCCCCGTACCTTATCAGCCCTCACCAACCTCAACTCCACCGTAGCCCCACTCCCAACTCCCGTCTTCGCTTCCACACTCACCTCGATTAACTACCCCCTATTTCTATTCATCTTAACCCGTCCCTCCACCCAAATGCCCCTATGCCTCTACCCCTTCACACCCTTCCCATACCTACCTCCAATAGTCCTATTATATAGCTTAGACCACCTATCACCACCCCCTCTTTCCTCACACAATCGCTACACTCTTCATCCCCAACTACCCCCCACCTTCTCCCCTCCCCAGTGGGCCTTGGCTGATACACACAAGTAAAAAAAAAGTAAGCTGTCGATAACTGTCACTTTAGTCAGTGACGGTGTCATAGTCTCTAGACATAGACATAAATGATACTTGTCATGACTGTTGAATTCTGCTGATGTGTCGGGGAATGTGGTCCAGTGGATAGCAACGACGACTCATGACCCAAAGGTCCTGGGTTCGAGTCCCGCCTGAGGCCAATGTGTTGTGCACTTGGGCAGGCACTTTACCTCGGCGTGCCTCTTCCACCAGGTGCAAAATGGGGAGCTTTTAAAAATTGTCCATGAGCGCCGCCCAAAGGTTGATATGCCTTGGGCATTGTAAGGCAGCTGACATTTCTAGTGGCAGCGTAATAAATGTAAAGCGCTTTGATACATTGTGAAAGGTCCGCTAGTCCACTTTATTTATTGTATTCTTCCTGCAGTATGGGGACTTCACTAGCCAAATAAGCATCTTCATCTTCTTCATCTTCATCTTGGGGTCCCACAGCCACAGACGGCAGGCTCCATACTGCTGTGGAGGCTAGAGTGGGTCGACATTATAATCTTGTTCCGCAGGAACCCATACAGCCCGCTTTGCAACTGGCATTACCCCCAATGCAGCGATATGGCTGATCCGAAACAATCGAAAAAAATCATCAAAATTCGTCATTTTGTTATTTTGGTATTATGGATGGTGCTAACATAGCCGTAAGTGGTTGGCTTGAAATCTGGCAAGGCTGTTTATTACACCTCATAATATTCGTGAAATAATCATGCTATTTCATTGTCTGATTCCTATTACGCAATATTTTCCCTAGGGAAATGATTGACTGTTTCCCTACAACCTCGTCCCCAGAGTCCCACAGTGAGGTGTAATAAAACAACTATACATGGTTTATAATCGGAAATTAGGGCACACTATTTCCCTGGTACTAGCTACGCCTATGCACCCCTCAACCCTTCGGTTCGAGGTGATTAGGCCCGTAACCTAGTACCGCGCGGGAAATATAGTGTGCCCTATTTCCCTCTCACCATGTAGTATTTTGTATAATACTATACACACTGGCACTGCTCACCTTGAACTCGAGTCTGCCGCCAAGTCTTGAGCAAAGTTTCTAATTGAAAAAAATTACTATTTCTATCCCTATAAATCTACTTGAACTTGTTGTACATTTTATTCTCAACAGCACAATTAGCAAATTGTGTCCCCCCCTCCCCTTTTTAAAAAATCTCCCTTGTCTTGTGAAAAAAGTCTAACCTGTATTACGTACAGCCCGTATGACACTAGAAATTTCCGTCGACTGACTAGTATCATGTGTCGTACAATGTATGTGCTCGATGTGGTATTTGGTAGCATCTATTTGATCACTGCTCACCTCGAACTCCTACGCCAACGCGGGCTGGCGAAGCCCGAGGGTGAGCAATGATCTAATTGGCGAAAGTTTTAGTTTAAAGTTACTCACTATTTCGTATCCCTACAGCCTGCATTGAACTCTTAATTCCACAGCAACCAGTATCAAAAATTATGGTCCTCTATCTGCTTTTCTGGTTAAGAAAGTTTTTCCCAGTTAACAAACCGAAGGCACTAGAGATTCCCGTCGACTGACCCGTCTCGCATAGTCCATCTATAAGGACCCCTCCGCCCTCTGTTCCCCCTGTGGCCCACTCCCCTGTGACCTAGCCACTCCGCGCTTGGTGGCGGTCAGTGGTAAAACGATAGTCCTTCTAGATGGACTACATGGAACCAGCGTAGTTAGCCGTGACGTCACGTTTGTTGATCCGCACTGGAAGACATTTTAGGGCTTTTTTGAGAAGCAAATTTATTCGTTGGATTTTGACATGAAAGAGGTAAAAAAATCTGTGATTAGTGAATATTCGAACTCAGGATTGTCTCAGGTATTTATAGAATTCCGTTTCGAGGGCCAAATGCTTCAAATATAACCCTCCGGGGAATGGGGGATTAACTGCGATAAAAAAAATTCTCGCAGCCTATTCATTTGTACGGTAATGAAATTACTAAAGCATTTTGAATACACTTTTCCAGACCGCGCGCTGCGCGCTCGAGGTCTGGTTCTGAACTGACTATTAGCATCTGTGTAAGAGACTAATTAAATTGTTCGCACTGCAATATGTGATTTAGGGCACTGAGAGGCGAATTTATTCGTTGGATTTTGATATGAAAGAGGTAAAAAAATCTGTGATTGGGGTGAATATTGTGACTCAGGATAGTCTTAGGAATTTATAGAATCCACTTCGATGGTCAAATGCTTCAAATATAGAGGGAATAGGGGATCGTGTCGCTGCAGGTAGGTTTTTCACCCACAGCCTATGCTACAGTACGTACGGTAAAGAAAACTAAAGCTTTGGGAGTACAAATATCACCGACCTAGCGCCTGCCGCGCTCGAGGTTTATGGTTCTAAACGGACTAGGACAAGCCTCACAAGGCATGCACCATGGCGGACTCGCATCACGGTAGAAGCAACCTCTGAACCCCTGCAATAACCTGTAGCAGTGCAGTTGAATAGATTCCAAAGAAAAAAGGATTCTCAAATATATGGAGCTAATTAAAGTTGTTTCATATCCTCACTCGTAAACCTGTGCACACACTTTTACCTGAGGCTGAGGTCTAATAGTGGGTTGGTACATTTTGTGTCCCCACTTTTCTGCACCCACTTTCTGCACCCAGTTTTGCTCAGAATTCAGCAGCCTTGACGGAATAAAGTGCATGTGATACTGTACTTTATTCCGTAAGGCTGCTGAATTCTGAGCAAAACTGGGTGCAGAAAAAGTGGGGTCACAAAATTTACCAACCCCAGAATAGTTCAATAAAATTCATAATTAGTACTTCCAATCCAGGTTCTGAGGTACAAAATTCAGGGGAAATCCTTTCTATATAAAGCATAGTTTCCCCAACAGTGACGACCGCGACTATACTACCCCTATTACTCAACATGCGGTAAGCAATCATAGAGTTATTTTTTTTTTAATATCCTTTTTTATGCAACGCTGTTGATTCTTGTATTATAAGACAATAGCACAACTCGGGGTGAGTATTTTACTGGGATTAATTCAGTATTCTGCTACCACATCCTTCAAGATGCAGTTTATTCCGTTGAGGCTGTGCCGAAATTTCATAGGGTGGTGGCACAATACTAAAGTCTTTCCAATTTTACGTAAGTTGTCATTTTTGTATTATGTATACTGAAAATCCGCTGCTACACATTTTAATACACTTTTCTGCATACCTAAAATAGAGCGGTCCATGACATAAATGCACTTGTCAATTTCAATCCCGGCCCTGGGGGTCCCGGGACTGCGGGGAACTTAGCAGGGAATGTACATTTTGCGTCGTGGACAACCCCGCCTCGTCCCCCCTAAAGTAGCACGAAATCCCGGGTAGCGGGCTACATTTTGTCCATCCCCCGCTATGTCCCGGACCCTACTAGCCGGGCTTCGGTGTGACAATCCCCGTATAATCTCGGCCAATGGGGGCGGGGACTGTTTTAAAACTCTGTACAATTCCGGCTCAGTCCCGGCTATGCGACAACTAGCTAGAGATGTAAAATCATATACCTTTGGATCACCAGAGGTGTCACGGAACCGAGCAGAAACTCACCAATCGGAAAGGTAAAATGTTTGAGAAAACAAACCCCGTTTATTTCGGGTTTGTTACAACAAATCCATCATGATCCAAAATATCTAAAAACCTGCATCATATCAGCCAAACGGAAGAAACTTAAGCAAAAAAACAAGATCATCATGGTGATTGTCGTTTTGTCGGCTTACTCTGTGATAGTGACTTGCTAAAATAAACTTGACTATATGTCCCATGCCGTACTATGTCAGTGGTATCAAATATTGCGACTGAGGGAAGGCACTCAAGCATCTTTGTTGAATGCATGATGGATTGCCTATATGCCGCAGATAACAAAGCGAAAAACGTGCATAAAACACAGATATTTTGTAGTCTGCAATCACCATTTTTGGCTCCATTGAAATCGTATTGACTACTTCCACCATTTTTTGAGGAGGGACGTTTGCTTCTTCTGACAAATTCTGAACCAACAATCACTTTAGGCGATAACCAACAAGTCTTCATGCTTAGTCCTTAAATTGAGTTGAATTTTCCATGTCAGTTTCGTGAGAAACGAAGATTTTTGTGCAGTTTCATTCATTAAAAGTTGTAATCTACTGGTACCAAATTATGAGAAAAACAGTAGTTTAGGTAAATTTTTCAAATTTAACAGACACGTTAGTAAAATTGGATTTTGAAAACTGTATTTCGCTTGAACAAAAAAAGTAACCCATTCCACGATCTGATTGCCAAAGCCAAAACCAAAACCACTATCAATATTAAAAGGTTACAATTTTGCTTAAATCTTTCTTCAACATTTCCAAATAAAAAGAAATTCGGTGCAATGACAAAGATTGTTATACTTTGTAGATTTATTGAACATCTTCAATTTCCACTGTTCCTAAATGTTAGACCCCGGGCCGGCGATTTTACGTTGAAAATATCGATACTCGAATTTACCGTACGACGACGTAGTGGTGCTTTTGTATAGTTGCCTTTCACGACAGGAAGAGATCGGGACTGCAATGGTAGCCCATATAAAATGTGATATATACGATTTGACGGCGATACTGCTCACCGATAGCCTGGTTTTATATGGTGTGTCACATGTGTTAAAGTCCCCGTTTATGTTCCCGGCAGAGCCCGGGGAAAATTTTTGGTACCTCCGGCTTAAGTCCCAGCTATCATTAATGATTGTCCCGGCAGGGCGGGGCAGCTAACGTTACATTCCCGGCCAAGTCACGGTAAACATCACGGATTGCGGGGCAATACTTTTTTGTACATGACTGATATGTCCCGGCAATATACCCCGCTATGTCCGGGGACCCCAGGCGGATGAGGATGAACTTGACAAGGTCAGAACGAAAACTCAAATGTTCCGATTAAAGAGGTATTAAGATGCTTGTTATTTACCTGCCGGGACACAGTGTTCAGCGTATTAAGACACAGTGTACAGATTTGCTTGCATCTCATTTACAGAGCTGCAAAAACGCCCTTCATTGCCGTGTTGCTACAGCGTATCAAGATTCCAAACTGCCACGATTTATTGCAATCTTATGGTAAATACACAAGAAAGGCACAGCCATCACCCAGTGGACAAAATCAAACAACCCTTTGAACGCAACAAACATATGCAATGAGACGCAACGTTGGCAGGTGCACGCTAATGTAGGGAAACAGCTGTATGAGCTTTCAACCTCCAATAACGTCAATACCACAGCACATACTACCTGGGATTACTTGCGAATTGAAAACCAGGGCATAAGCCAATGAAATTGCATATATATTACATTTCACAGCTGTTTAAGAATTTGACATGAACTTATATACTCAGAAAACCTACTAAAAAATAGAGCACTTGCATGGGAGTCAGTTGGCAACTGGCCATTAAGTCCTCCAGAACAAAACCAGAGGGTGTTGGAGTCAATCCCACAATGCCCAGTTTTGGGAAATTTCACATCAATAGGGCCATGTTGATAACCATAAAACACTTTAATGCTTCCTTTGCCACAAAAGCATTAGCTAATTAGATAATTTTTCGCAATGATTAGGAATTGGTGTATTGGTTCTTAAACTTTTGGAACACTTTTTATCCTAAGTCCTGGCAATGTGTTTAACAGTACAGTATAGGCATCATAGATTGATTCAAACACCCTCTGAGAACACCCAAGCAGCAGGAGAATACAAAAGAATCAACTGCAGAACTAACGGGAATGTTCAGGTGAACCAGGTGCATGTATTGTATTCTTGTGGCATGCTTGGATGATCTGGAGGGCAACAAAAGTCCATTCACATATTGACCGTCCGCAAAGGACCCCCTATTCTTGAAAGCAACGTCGAGATAACGCCAACCGAAAGAAAAAAAAATGTCGTATGGCTGTGTCACTCATGGGGGGTTGGTACATTTGTGACCCCACTTTTTCTGCTCCCAGTTGAATTCACAAGCCTTGAACGGAATAAAGTACAATATCCCCTGCTTTATTTCCGTCAAGGCTGCTGATTCAACTGGGAGCCAAAACGTGGGGTCACAAAATGTACCAACCCACTCATGGGATATCCAACGTGCATGATCTGTTGGAATGGTTGTAAATACATGTGAGTCACGCTCCATGGTAGCGCGCTACATGGGTACTCAAAAAAAAAATAGTTCTTTCGGGGATTTCCGTACATCGTGACACATTTTTTCTGACCCTTATGAATTCGGAAACCCTTCAGGGAATAACACATGTTTTCCGTATTCATAAGTGTCCGAAAAGTGTGTCAGATGGGTCAGGTTACGAAAAACTCCTGTTACTTCACCAAATCTGGTTTTGCTACTGCTTCCTTTGTGAAAAGAAGTCCCTTGTGCTTTTTAATTTTTAAAAGAAAGTTTTATTTTAAGTCAAATTTTGCATGCTGGATGAATATGTTTTTTCCTTTGTTTTCAGAGTGTAATTGGGGGAACTACATTGGGGTTGTCATGACCAGCCCACAGATAACCGTAAGTTAATGGGCCATTTCTTTGTCGATAAACCTAAAAAATGCAGCCTTTGTGTATCATAATTTGTATGGCAATGTCAATTGCATAGTTTATTGTTAGAACACTGGGGGTACCTTGTGGTGTGGTCAGGGTGCAGGCACCTTTGATAAATCAAAAATGTCTGATTTTATTGGCTTGCAACCCGGGGTGCTCGTGCTGCTTCCGCATCCTAACTGGGCACAATGTGGACCATCCATTTTTCTCAGCATCAACTGGCATATTATTGGCAAAAATACAGCCTGTCTCAAAAGAAATAAAAAAAGTGAATATGATGAACATTAATTTTTAATTTTAGAGATTAAATGCTTTCAATGGTTGATTTTATGTAAATCAGCATATAACCCTTAATTACTGCAATATCACGATCCATGACTATGAGACCCAAAGTTTTGCCCATGCAAGACGTTGGTCAGTAAATGAACCGCTTTTCTGTTAATTATTTATCTCACCAGCTGGAACTTTTTCAAACTGAATAGTAAATAACCATTCACAGAAAAATCACACCTTTGCTATACAGTAAGCAATTGACGCCCTCAGGGAGTGTAGGGGCAGTGCTCAATTTAGAGGGTTTTACAGCGGCGATGGCCTAGACATCCCAGTTTTAGATGTTTCTTGGTTTAATACGCAATCTTGAGGAATAATTGTGATTTGTTTTAAAATGTTATCAAGTCTTATTCCAAACTGTTTGATCTGAAGAATCGCCACTGCGGTTTTTCTGAGTTTTTATGTTTATGATCACTTGCACAGGTCATATCATGGGGCATGAGAACGCCCATGACCGACCTGCATCAAGTATCTAAATGGATTTGTCACTGTACTTGCTGTAATATGTTTTGATTCGTTAAGGCGAGTTGCTGTAGTGAAAGAGGCTTGACTGCCGTGGTATGGGTTTTTATATGCACAGACGCATGCAACCTTTGCTCTCTATCCACCTTTTGTAGGAAAATTATCTGCGTGAAATATTGAGTTGTATCATAAACTTATGAAATCTGCTGTTTCTTTTTCTGTCTCATCTGTTGTGTTTAAGGTATGGGATTGCTCTGGACAATGATGGGACCTCCCACTGGGGTAACATGATTGTTGTGCTACAGGAATTTGTAGGTAAGTAATACATTCCCCACCTGAATTTGTTCTTTATTTTATTGTTCGCACGTTTAAGTCGTTTCAGTTTGATTGGAAGAACCCTTATGGCAGCATGTCCCTCTGTGGCTTAAATGGACGGGAGGAGATTTTTTGAGGGTACGGATTTTCTCTCAGTTGCACTGGATCGTTGTAGACCACCTGCTGAGAACTTTTCAAAGGTTTATCAGACAAACAGTACAAAGAAAACTGCAAACCTTAATTGAACTGCCTGGTATCATAATCGCCATATAAAGCTAAATTCGGGGGAAGATACATTCCTGTGCATTTTTGTCCAGTCGGTACATTTTTTAACCAAAAATGTTTGTTTTCATGAATTAAGCAGGCATAGCCTTATAACAAGGATCATTTATGTAAGACTGTATATGAGTCCCCTTTTGTAGATTTTCGATGCGACTCCAATAAATTTTGTTGGTAAGAATTCCTGATTCAGGAAAATGATTCTTGTGCCCCCCAATCAAAAGATCCTGGACACGTCACTGGAAATATATCTATTGGTGTATCCATATGAAAATGAGCACTTGTGCTTAACACTTCAACTGCTGCACTGAGATATCAAATTTGCTATTGATGATAACTTTGCTAACACTTAATGTATTTGTTACCAGAGATGTAACTTTTCCGGAAATTTCCGGATTTTAGGCCATAAATAAAAAGTTCCGGAAATGTAAAAAACAATTTTTTTTTTCAATTTCTGAGATCAAATTTTTAATGATAAAGTTAAAACTGCATCAAAAACCAAATTTTTAAGTACCAATTTTTTTTAGAAAGGGGTCTTGTACCCTAAAATCACTAAGAAAATACATTACTGGAGCTTCACCGGATGCTACGCTAAAATTTGGCCTTCCCGTCGGTTCAAATTTTGGATTTTCAGAAAATGGGACTACTCTGTTACATCTGTGTTACCTATTCATTGGAGGTTATGACTAACAGCCCATTGCTAAACTGTATTCATTACTCGTTTTCCCATTACTCATTATCCATTAATCCATATCATATTGCTAGCTTATCTTTAAAAGAAATTCTAGGTACCGTAAATAATTGCACAATATTTATTGGTTACCATGGTATAGCATTGAATAAGCACAAACTAACATCATGGCAAATTCTTGCATAAATGACTAAACAAAAGCAAGTAGGCCAATTAAGGTTTTTGAAAAGGAAATATTGTTATTGTGGGGTTTTAACTTTCAATAACCTGTTAGCAAAACATTTTTTTTAAAGTTTTGTAAAGCCATTGTTACAATTTGATTTGATGTCATTGCATGGGGTAGGTCTTGAAATAATTTGCAGATTAAGTGACTGAAATGTCAATATCGGCACTCCGTGTGATGTGAGCAGAAAACAAATTAATGCATTAATTGCTGCTTGTATTAAAGACATACATGTTATATTTTTGATTGTTTTTTTAGAAACTAGGTTTTGTCAAATTTGCTGCAACTAGTCCTTCCTTTGGAAAATGTTGGTCCATGTTATTAAATCTAAACCCAAACCCTGGAATTTTTTAACCCTGGCATTTTCCCTTTTAGAGAGTGTGTTTTCAGACTGAAGGCTGGCAACTACTTTGTTGGTGAAAGTAATAGTGAACAAAATCTTTGAACCATTTTATATCAGCAGTTACAATTACATTGTAACAAAAAATGGACTAGGCCCCCATCTGTGAATCACTTGAGGGTGCATTCATCTCTACCTATAAATGATTATTGATAAATTATTCACTAATAAGCTTTATTGGCATGTTTTTTGTTTTGCTCTGTAACACTGTTGACTATACTCTGCATTGTGAAATTGGCAGAATTTCACCTTCTCATCTATGACTGGGTTGGGGACTCGCATATGGTATGGGGATGTGTTGCTCATAACTCTAATTTTTAGGTGAATTTTCAGTTTCATTGACTTCCATTTCAATCTTATTTCAGATCTAGAGACCCCCATATTTCATGTAAAAATAATTCTTGCCAATATTTTACTTCAAACACTAATTTGATTGATTTTTTTTTAAAATCCCAAATCGGTGCCTCAACCCCATTTGAAAAACTGCACTTGAGTGCCTCCCCTGGGTACTATAAAGAGCACAATTTTAGAGTGTCCTTATTTCAAATGACTGAAGAACCTTTAAACATTTTAAAATTATCTCAAACTAAAATTCATGAAACTGAGTGGTTAAAGGCACTATCAGTGGTTTGCCAGATCAGAAAATCAAAAAAAAAATCATCAAAAATCTGATTTTTGCATTTCTGTAACTGGTATGGGTATCCTAACATCCCCAACAAGTGATAAGACCAACAACCACCTAATATGGACAAAATCGGATATTTTAGTGATTACTGTCCGAACGGACACTTACTACAACATGTAAATGAATGGAGATCTATATCTTTGAACTTGGGTGTTTTTCTTCCTTTTGTGCCATTTTTTCAGTTGGAAAAAAATAGCTTATGAGAATTCTACAGACTTATCCTTGACTTCAAAGCTATTCCTGCAAATTTCAAATATTTTGACTATTTTGGACAAATCACTGATAGTGTCTTTAAGAGTGTCTGTGGGGTCTCATGGTGGTTTTCATAGGGAAACCACTGAGATTGTGGAAGTCGGGGCCCACATCTAAACCAATTTTTAACAAAGATGGGACCCAAGGCTGTGTAGCTAAGTTACCGATTTAAGTACAAATTTAACAAAAAATTTCACTTTTTCAAAATTTTAGTAATTGGCTCCAGAGTGGTGAAATTGGACTAATCTTCTGACAAAATTTTGAAAAGATAAAACATCATAATATCAAAATGGGCACCAAAAATGAGTCATTTATATAAGAGGCCTGAAAATTAGATATTGGTGGTAGATGTATGCATACATCCCAGTGCTCGATTTAAACTCAAATTTACATGCACCATTGCATGTGGAACAAAATTTCACATGCACAAAATGTTACATGCACATATCAAAAACAAAATTCAAATACTTAAAGTTGTTCTCTTTTATAGTGACTATTGTCTTTCAAAATACATCAATTGGCCATGGTCCGATCGTTAATAGCCTCATCCCCAGGGACCCCAGATTTTACCAGAAGTGGTCAAAACTTTGGTATCAGAAGCTACTATTTTTCTCATTTACCCTGTGAAATCTTAGGGCTAAAAGATGTTTGGTTTGGATGCTATGAGTGAAAATATGCCCCATTTTGGTCACCAATATAAATTTTACAGAGTACTCTATGGGGATTACAAAATCACGTTTTTAGCTCTAACTTAAAAATGGGTTGAAGTATCGGCGCAAACTTTACAGATGGGGTTTTGGGGTGAAGGCCATTCTATCAAGATGAAAAATTTGTAGACATAAATCGGGCCATCCCCCTTTAAAACATCAACTAGAACACAATTTTTGGCCACTATATCTCATGAGCTAAAATTTACTAACATTGGTTCTACCCAACATGCTGTGTGTATGTAGGTCAGAGCTACATGTACAGGAGAAAATTCACATGCATGTGTGCACCCAGTAAATCGAGCACTGATGCATCCCCATATTATGGATTGAGACCCTCTGCATGGACTCATGGCATGGAACGTGACTATCATAGCAAAGAATTATGTTTTAAAATCAAATCAGCGCACTTTTGAAGATGTTATTCTGTTGTTGAATCATAAGCCTAGTTACTATGGTGCTTTGGCATTACTATTGATTTTATATTAAAGGCAATTCTTTTGGATTCATAATGGGCATCAGTATACTCTGAAAACAAAAACACAAACAATATTAGCTGTTTAACCTACTACAAGCAAAAAGGAAAAAAAAGATCAATAACACTGAAAGGTCATGTCACCTTGCCTTGATTGGTTGTTGGTCTCTTAAAGAGAACCGACCAATGTAGATTAATCTGTCAATAAAAGTTCACTTGGAAGTCAATATTTCACAGTGGTCAAATTGGTCTTTCACTTTCAGTTATAATAATGAATAGAATATTCCACAACTAGGTGTAGAGTAGCAAAGGTGACAACAATAACGCCCTTGTACTCTTCCACTCTTAAGGGTCTGGCTAACATTTTAGGCCACCAGGTCACGTAGGCCACCTTTTGTATAAATTTTAAAGAACATGACAATTTTAGTTTATGCCCCGGGGGGTTACTCACATTAAAAAGTGGTATGGGTATGTGCCGCCCATAAGACCCTCATTTTCAGCCTATTTAAGTTCCAAAGACCTCATCCTTTTATGTAAGAATCTGATCTTGACTAAATATTACTTAAAATATCTCAAAATTTGATCAATATCATCCTCCAAAACCCTTGTTTCTGACAAGAAACTACCCAAATTCAGTTCCACAGGCCCATGTTTTATATCACCAAATCAGTTCCGCAGTCCCCAAGTTTGAGAATCTGGGTGGCACACACCTAGCCAAAATATGGTCAACAGAACGTGCTTATCCACAGGCTAAATCCCTGCTTGAGACAGATTTAACCATTTTGAAAACTTTGAAACCAGCTTTCACTTGGCAACGGAGACCTGGGATGTTAGTGTTGGGTAACGAATGAGCCCCATATCAATAAGTCACCTCCAAAAAAGATGGAAAAAATAAAGAAAAGGTCACGCCAGAGAAATAGCAAGTCATGGATTGCCCTATCCCCCAAGGAAATATGTACCGGTTTGGTTTTAACCCCTAGGCACAGTCAGTCAATTTGATTTGTTGTTCACAGGGTAATATATAATTGGCCATTTAGCGGTTTGGTAAGCCAAGCAAAGGTGTATCTATTTTAGGTCTATTTTGATTGGTTAATCTGAGTAGCTGTCAGAAAGGAGCATGGTAAATCTTGATGGGTTAAAATTTGTAGAATTGTGTGGAGACCCTACTTCAGACTACCGTGCCTTAATAATAATATTTTTTAAATTTTGGAACACAAAGACCTAAACACAACATACATGGGTATTTATACTCTGGAAGCGTGTGTCCATACAGCCCTGATGACAACGGTGTAAGCAACATGATTAGCCAGCCTAACTTGGTCACACATGCATAAGTTTGAGGTACTCATGTGTATTAAAGACACTATCAGTGATTTACTAAGTCAGAAAATTGAAAAAAAAAAAGATTTTTTGCAAGTATGTAACAAGTACAGGTACCCTAACATATCCTGCAAATGATAAGGCCAGAAGCAACCTAATAAGGACAAAATCTGCATCTGATATATTACTCATTACTGTCCGTACGGACACTTACTACAACACGTAACAGTATGGAGAGTCATATCTTTGAACACTGCTGTTTTCTTCCTTTTATGGCAATTCTTCAGTTGCAAAAAGTAACTTATGAGAATTATACAGACCTTTCATTCACTTTTAAGCTATTCCTGCAAATTTCAAATATTTTGACTCTTTTGGATGAATCCCTGATAGTGTCTTTAAGCTCTCTGTGCCTACGCCATACACTACAATTAAAGAATACATTGAAGTGTGATGTTTTCAAAAACAAAATTGATTGGGCCCAATTTAGAGGAATTTTA
Source organism: Ophioderma brevispina (assembly GCA_023653785.1). Taxonomy (NCBI): domain Eukaryota; kingdom Metazoa; phylum Echinodermata; class Ophiuroidea; order Amphilepidida; family Ophiodermatidae; genus Ophioderma; species Ophioderma brevispina. Next base: position 31,854 of record JAMKCH010007127.1, read on the forward strand.
TGAATGTGAGAAATCATGGTCCATGGTTTCATGGTCCGATTACTAATAGTCTCATCCCCCCAGGGACTAGAGAATAACTGATACGATCGGTATTTTAGAAATCTGGCCGATTATGACCTTATCGGTATCTGATCGGTATCAGCAAAATTCTCATTTTTTACCGATTTCTATATGATTAATAGATCAAAGAGGTCCAAATTGAATTAAAACTTGTTCCAAACTGATGGGCCAAACGTGAAAATAAATCGAAACTGAAACAAATCAAGTTATTATTTTAGGTTACACAAGAGTGTGATGTTGTTCCTAACTTACTATTTCGCCATTTTAGTGGTTTACATAAATTGATCTGCTACTGTTCTGGCACTTCTGGCGTCTAAAACGGCGATGATAAACGCCAAATAAAATACACAAACAAAAATCGGAATGAAACCAATTTTAAATCTGTAATGGTATAACAGATAGTAGTTGATCTGTAGGACTACAGGACCCAGCTTGTACGGGAAGTGGTCAACATTTAGGATCTAGGAAAGCTACGATTTTCTCATTACCCTGTGAACTTTGGGCTAAAGGGTGTTTGGTTATGGAAGTTAAGAGTGAAAAGGTGTTTCATTTTGGTAAACCAATATCAATTTTACACAGTAGTCTGGGGCTTAAAAAATCATGTGTTTAGCTCTCACATCCAAACGGATTGAAATATCCAGTGCGAAAACTTTGCAGATGGGGTTTTGGAGTGAAGGCCATTTCTATTAATACAAAAACAAAAACTTGATATATACTTAAATTGGGTCATCCCCCCTTTAAATGGCACAAGGATATTGTCTGTGAAGCATAGGGCCTATGTCCTCAGTTTCATTCAAAACTTAGGTTGTCCAAGTTTTTTAATTGTTATCTCTGCACTCGCCTACATTATAAATAATTGGACAGGAGATCGCACACCTCATACGCGGAGGTTCAGTGCATTACACTTGATTGACCAATTAATTCTTCTCACAGTCCCACAATTATGCATGCCACAGTATTGTTACTTGGTTTACGAAAAAGTTGCTTAAAATACACCGGCTGGGTAGTAGTAGCGGTGGTGGTAGTAGTAGTAAAACCAAATTTTAAGTTCAGTTTTGTCCCCATAAACAGCGACCGTCATTTCTGAGGAGAGCTTTAGCTTCGGAGCTCCTACAGCTCTTCTGAGCAGTCTTTCAGGAGCTCCAAAATGCGCTCCTTATTACTTAAAGGTCTGTGTTTTGATATGACCTGTAAGTAATTGAGCCCCTTGTGAGCTCCTAAATGAGTACAGAGAGAGTATTAACAGAGGCTCTCTTATTTCATAAATGAAGGCCTGAAACAGGGGTGGACCACCCGAACCCCCTAGAACCCTTACACTCGGCATACTGCTGTGTGAGGAATTATTTGCGCAAAAGATTAATTGACTGGATGCCCTTCCTGACGTTCAATGTGCTGGATGATGGCCGCCTAGAGATCCAGAGCCAGCGCCCTTCTAGGTAGATCTTATTACTTCTTACCAGGGTAACAGCTACCCTCCTCATCGGAATTTCCTTAGAAACCCGATGGGTATCACCGACAACTCAGCTCTGGGACAGGTAGTAACGGTACATGGTTACAGGTTACCACAGGCCTGTGAGAGTAGCGTTTAGTGATTCAGACTCTTTTTCATGGCTTTCAAAATCCAAAATTTTAGATTTTTCTTTTCATTTCAGCCTGTTTTGTGGACCTTTTTACCTAGTTTTATGCTATGGTTCAGCTTTTTCAGCTTTTTTCAAACCCCACTCACACAGACTGTGCCCCTAATTACAGTAGAGGACCCATAGAAAACTGACACACCGAGTGGAGTAAAATATATACGGTAGCTACAACCGTTATACAAAAATTTGTGGGCTTTTGGTTGGTTGGAGCATGGAATCAAATAATTAAATCTATTGAAAAAGAAGGGAAAGATCCTTATGTTTCACGTGTTTTCTTTTTTTGCCCAATGTTTAAAAACAACTCAGGCAGACAAAAATCATTAATAAATAATATTAAATCAAACCAAATAGTTGGATATGATAACACTACAGACACAAAGCATTCTTATACTTTGATCAAGCTCAAAGTTGTCTATAGCTCTGAGAGGTAGTTGATTACCAATTCTTGGCTGTGTTTAAAGATTGTAGTTGGGGATATATCAAGTTAATGAAATTCATTACATTCACGATGGTATATGAACAATTTTAACGAAATTTCTCGTACTGACCAAAATGAAACAAACAATAATATGACATCATGCTTTTTGAGGTTTGAGTTAAGTTCATATCGCACTGCCCCATAGGCCACTGTGTGGTAAAATACAAAAATTGTGACTTCTTTTAGAGTACATCGAATATGGATGAAAGATTTGGCACAGTTCAGGTGTCCCGTCGTACACTAATGACTAAATATCCGATTTTGTCTTTATTAGGTTGCTTTCAGTTCCTGGTCGCTTGCAGGATATATAGGATAGCTAACGTGTTCACACATGGTAACATCTGATTTTTGATTTTGGGGGATTTTCTGAGTTGGCAGTCACTGATAGTGCTTTTAACCTATAACCAAGTCTACTACAGTGTCTGGCATGTAGCTTGTTTATTTTGAAAACTGGCCAGAATTGATTGGCTAATTAATCCTTACTAGAAAAAAAGATGCGAGGTTCCAACAATATCAAGAGATTTTTCTTTACTGATGACATACTTAACAAATATAATTAAATTTTCAGGCTGGGTATCCTGAAAGGGAGTCTAAACTTTAAACCCAGGTCTAAAGCCAGGGTTAGTCCTACAAGAGGGACCTTTTTCCTTTCACAATGCTGTCAAAGTTAATGTAACAGTTGAGAAAATCCCATCCATGAGGAATTTGCTCTCCTGTTAGGTACATTTTTAGAGTATATGTGGAAACTTGGAAGAAAAAAGGGGTCAACCTGGTACACCCAGGTTTAAAGTTAGTCTCCTTCCAGAATACCATTACCAACCTCAACGGTTACAAGAGTTTTCAAACTAATTGAATACATAGTAGTGTTATTAACAGTTCTGATGATGCAAAATATGGTGTGGCCATTTCACGTTTGAATTTAACCAAAGTAAAAGCAGATCTTTATTTCAATTTTTGCTATTTCAGAATTCTCGAAGTTTCACTTCCTGATATCAGGTTCCTATGGCAGTTCCCAGGCGCATCTCACTCCTCCGTCTGAGTGGTCAGAATAAGTTGTTACAACTACCAAACTCATGCAGGTAAGGTGTCAAGGAGTTTATGCTGCATTGATGCATAGGATAATCTTTAATATCTGTAAATAATTGCATGCTTGTGTAGATTTGGTTCCACCCCAGTTCATTGTTGTATAAGCACGATACACTTGTCAATCTGCTGCATTTGCAACACTGACTTGGGATGGGGTGGGGGAAAAAAGTATAGTGACAATGCATTTAAGCCAATTATATCCCTTGATTGCATAAAAATGCCAATATTAACAACTGCTCCAAGGACTATGAACAAGATTGTAGATGGGCTTTTTTTTTGGGGGGGGGGGTGGTGATATAGATAAAAAAAGAACCAAGTAGTATTTGAGCTTTAAGGCCTAGTGGTAGGTATGTTCAGATTAACTTTAAAGAGGCTCTCTCCATCAGGATTTAGTTCTGGTAAGTTCAATGAAACCCCTTTTTGATATAACATCACTCTCTAACCTTATTAGTAATGATCTGCCCCATATATTTTGTTTTCTTTCCTAAGAACATACTGTGTAATTATATAGTCAATTTCAAAATTTTCTAAAAAGAGGAGTTGTGGGTTGTATACACTAAAAGGTGTATGGGAGCTGTTGCTTCAGTTGTAATGTTTTTTTTGTTGTAAGAATTCTTAAATGTGGGGTCCCATTTCCAACAAAAAATCCTTAGAAGAATGGGCCTATTTTCCTGAAAACGGCCTCAAAACATGGTTAAACACAAACATTGTCAGAAGTTTGCAGTAATAGGTATTATGCCCCTGACCAAACAAACTCTGGTAACCCAGGCTTAGGGAAAAGGATTATCATGACAGACATAATTAATATATAATATAATATTATATAAATTAAAAATAAACATCAAATTTACTGAACCAATCTTAAACTTGCCGGTAGTAAGTATCAAAGTTTCTTGAAACATTATGTGTTTATTAAAGTATGGATTGTTTATTCTTAAAATTCCTAGTATCCTATTAAATAGGAAATTTAATTTTGTTTATGGAAAATCAAGAGTCCAAATAAGATGTCTAGACGTAATGGATTTTGAACCATTGGGGATTCCTCGGGGTGGGGGGGGGGGGGGGTTGCTCTCAATTAGCATGGTCATTATGCCAGGAAAAACTTTTTTAAGCTCCTGCTGGAAATATATAAGAAATTTAGCAAATTTTTATTATTTTAGGGGAAATTTGGTTCACGACTCCCCATGCAGTGTGATAAATTCTCTCAAACTTACTTTATATGTAATACCGGGACCAACTGGCGTAGCTAGAGGGGGGCAGGGGGCACGTGACCCCCGACCGAGATGTTTTGTTGGTACATAACGATCCGTAGGTACATTTGTCTAAAAAGCTATTTTTTTAGCGTGTGGTGCATGACAGCTTCATGAAAATAGGTTACTAATAAATGATTAAGTGGTCAATACTACTACCCTATTATTTGCATGGATGAGAATTTCTTCCCCCTCCAACCTCCCCCCCCCCAAGAATTTGGAGGCGACGTAAAAAACAAATTGGGTCAACCAGCGAGTGTAGAGAGCTGTGGAAAAAAATTGTCGGTACAATACACATGCCGGTACTTCACAAATCTGGTGCCCCTAATCGAAAAAATCCTTTCTACACCATGCCGGGACCAGTTGTAAAATGTGAAACAAGCCCAGTTTAACTTCAGACCTGGGGAGTTCAGTCATTTCCATCTGTATGTGAAGTCAAGGTACATATAAATATTACATATGTCACGAGCACTGAAATTTAAAAAAAAAAGAACACATTTTCAATTCAGGCATCGTGGCATTTGCTTTTCAGAGCCAAACATTTGCTTTTGTCATCTTTCCCCTACTTCGTACTAATATTACATAACATTATTTTAATGTGTATGTGAACTTCGTTTGCTATAAGAGATTACTGGAGTGGAAACATCGTCCGGGTAGGTGTGGAAGGAGGAACCCTGCTTACTATATCTGGAAATTATTCTATGCATTAGCTGATACAAAAGTCCTAGTTGGAGGTAGGTACATTTAAAAAAAATGTAGATATGAACATCCATAAAACTTATTCTTAAAGGTGCATTTTGTGATTCCAGAACCTTCTGTTTGTTTCACTAGATATACTTGAGAAAAGCTTATTCACAAAATGTTAGTTGATGCGATCTTCCGATTTGGGTTATGGGAAATTCATGTTTCCCATGGTCCCATGGGCCACTGTGCGTAATTTCTGTCCATTTATAGACAGAAAATATAAAATCACAAATTTCTTACAGATACAACTGAATTTGCACATACGATTATAGGTACACATGGATTACCTAAGGCTAAGAGTTTAGGTGATATAAAATCTCAACTTTTGGGGAGAAAGTCTGGGGGATGAGGTTGTGGATCACAAAATGCCCCTTTAATTGGCCCTTTCCTGGCATTGATGGGGACAAAGCAGGGTGATCACTGTTGCTGGGCTAGTGGAAATGCTTTGGCTTTTGTAATTTAAAATAACAAAAGCAAGGCAGTTTTCTGGGCCCAAACACCACCAACAGTGTTCATCAACGTCAGGAAAAGACCAATTGTAAATAAGGTCTATATGATGGCGCCATATCCACTAACTACGCCACTGTACCAAACTTCACCCTTACCTAATAATAAGCTATGCAAGATATAATTACATGTAATTTTGCTTATTAATTTTTGTCCTCAATCCCTGTTCCTCATTAGGTGTACCAATGTGATAGCCGATACATCTCTGATACGTCATCTTTAGTATCACTAACAAGGCTCCTGATGCCAAAAGCACATATCCTGGAAGTAGGGGAATGCTGTGGGCGATATGGTCCAACTTTGGACAAGAGTAAGAATGCTTGAGATACACGCATGAATTATTTTGCATCTGGAGCTTAAGCGGCACTGGCACATTTTCACAAAATATGACATTCTTCTCCACTTTGCTCTCAATAGTCTAGGCCACTTGAAGAACAGAGATATATTTTTCACACATAAAAATAACAGACCCCAAACATATAGGGACCTTGATATGAGGAGATAAAGACATCCAGGTAAGTTGTAGGCCACTTTTAAGTTTTAGATAACTTTAATTAATCAACAAATGTGTGTACTACAAATGAATATTTTGACCGACTCCTGATACAAACACAAACCACAAAGGTTATAGACCAGAGCAAACATGTGCATAGCGTGGGAACCATCCTCGTGTTCATTGTGTGAAACGCGCCTTTTTCGTCGTCTGCTGAATTTAAGTCGCCGGCGACGTTAATTATAAAATCGTTCGTTTATCCCCATAAGGAAGCTTGATTTGGTCTTAATCATTTTGGTTGAGGGCGTGTGTATTCACAGCATTACAAACAAACCATTGGCAAAAATATCGAGTTTTAAAAATCTTGAGGGCGCACTGATTTTTCAAATGTGCCAGTGTCAATCTTTATGTACTGTAACCAATCCCTATAAATGGGCCCGGTAAGAACTTCATACAGCTGCTTGATAATGCCTTGAAGTTGAGAGGGTTTGACATGGCAAATTTAAACACAGTATACAATATATTTACTGTTCATGAGGGCAATGGTAACAAATATTTGCCCAGGTGACTGCAAACCGTGGGCCTACGATGGCCCCGATACCGAAGGTCGAGGGCAATAGTATAGGCCCACAGTCTGCAGTCACCTCGGGCAAATATTTTACCATTTGCCCGAATAAGAGCAGTAAATATTGGTTTTAAATATACAAGCATGAAAATATTGTTGTCATTTTATTGGTGGATACTCTGTCCTGCATCCAGTTACATAAAATATTAAAAATAATAGTGTTATAGGCTATACTCCTAATTCACGTCATGAATTTTAGCAGGAAAGTTGAGCTCCCCTTAGTCCAAATCACTAGTTCCCCAAGTTTAATAAATCCCTCCAAAACAAATGAACAAATTGACAGTCGTGTTTTTTCCACGGGCGGGCCGTCAAATGGTAAATACTGCGGTCCAAAAGTTCCTCAATCAAAATCGACTATGACCGGCTGGTCCAAGCTCCGCATCAAAAATCGACTATTGTACCGGATTGACCCTTATTTGGTTGAAAAGATCAAACTATTTTATGTCACGTGATACAGTGTCCACCATAAATGTCTGGAATATTTTCATGCGTTCTATCTAGCCCACTATTTCAGGCAGCAGAAAATTATTGTTTTTGCACTTACTAATAACTATTTCAATTGACATTATGACCTTATTGTGTCCAAAATCACCAAAACTGCAGTAACTATCACTAATATCCATGTATCTTAACTTCATGATATGGTTTGTTTTCAATGAGAGGGCCTAACAACCGGAACCACCTATAATTAACCAGTGCATCCGCTACAAATATTGCCCCCACAAAACCAAGTGCCTTTTTTGCTCAGTTCATCTTCAGGGTGGGGAATTGAAATTCTGGTAGTAGTATTATAATAAGGTTAGAAACATGAAAAGTGATCCTCGTGTGATTTTGGTTTCCTTAAGTTATTGACAATTTGATAATAAGTATATAATTGTGGGCTACCCCATAGCTGTTAGGACCACTAAAGGGATAAACAGCGATCTGCTGATCCGAAACAAAAAATCATAAAAATTCATATTTTTGGTATTTTTGGTCCCCGCCTAACGAGTTTTTTTTTTGAAAACAGGGACTATGAATGGCAGCATTATTCTGTTCGGATAAAAAGTTAACCACACGTTGTACCGATTTATCTGGAGTTCTGTAAGGTCGACAATGATTTGTTGTTAACTTGGGGAAAGACGCGGGTTGTTGAGTCTCGACCTGATTAGATTGTGGCCATAAAATTTTAAAAATTAAGTATCTAATTTGTATAATTACGAGAATTTTCCTGCAAGCTTTGTGTACAAGTTTTTTGAGTTCCGTAAGGGCATGTTGTTAACTTGGTGGGAAGAAGCGGGCTGAAGAATTCTCGACTTGATTATTTGGGCTATTTCGGGCAAATTGGTATGCAAATGAGCCTAATGAATATGCAAAAATCAGCATTAATGCTATATTTTTTGAAAATGTAACATCAGATTACTCCAATTCTGCACTGCTGAAAGACGATTCATAGGGAAATCTTTTTTGCAATTTGAAAGTACTTGATAGAGGTGGTTAGGTATGCAAATGAGCTAATTAAATATGCGTAATGCTGGATCTCTTAAACGGGCATCGGATAGGCAAAATTCCTGCGAAATGAGACTACTATCCATAGGGGAGGGGGTTGGGGTGGGGTGTGAGGGGGGGGGGGGGGGAGGGGGGGGGTGGGATGAAGGGGGTTGGGGAGGGGTGGGGTGTTGGAAGGGTGTTGGGGAAGGGGTGTTATGTTGCGGGTGTTGGGAGGGTGGGGTGGGGGTTGAAGGTGTTGGGTGAGGGGGGGGGTGTTGCGGGGTGTTGGGGGGAGGGGTGTTGGGGAGGGGTGTTGGGGAGGGGGTGTTGGGGAGGGGGTGTTGGGGAGGGTTGTTGGGAGGGGGTGGGAGTGATGGGGGGTGGGAGGGGTGCGGGTGCTGGGGAGGGGTAGGGTGTGGTTGGGTAGGGTTGTTGCGGGTGTTGGGGAGGGGAGCGTTGCGGGTTGTTGGGGGAAGGGGAATGCGTGTTACAGGGTATTGTGGGGGGTTGGGGGTGTGGGTTAGGAGGGTGGGGTGTGGCGGGAGGTTTGGTGTTGCGTGGGTTGGGGGTGGGGTGGGTTGGGGATGGGGTGGGGTGTTGGGTGAGGGTGGGTGTTGGGGGTGTTGGGGAGGGGTGGGGTGTGTAGTTGCATTATCGCATGTAGTGATCGAGAGACCCCTCGCCCCTCCGACCCCAGAGAATTGGATAACGAATGTGCATTCGGAAGACATCTACACAGAGTGCAACATCTCGCAGCCATCTAGATAAGGATATTCGCAAATCGTGGAAACTTCTCGGGAGGTAACAAGGGAGATACGGTTGTCACAAGGTATTTACAGCACTATGGAGGCTATTTCAAAAAATACCCTTGGAGGAAAGAGGGGGATCAATTGATGGTGAAAAAAATAACAGATCCGATTTGCAGATGATGTGGGCCCTCTTACATCAACAGTAAAGGACGGAAACCACAACTAATGGTTGTTACGATAGTGTATTGTTTCTCTACTTGATATCAAGAGCCTGGCATTGCACATACACCCCATCAAGTACCGGGGAAACAAACTTGCTGTTTTTTGATGGTAGACGCAAATAATGCACATTGCAAAACCATGTTCAATGACTGTTGTAATAAAAGTGGTTAGCAGAGCTGGCAAATTCTCCCGGATTGTACGGGAGACTCCAGGAAATGAACTCAATCTCCCGGTCTCCCGATTGAGCGACGAAAAATCTCCCGGATTTTCGACCCTCTAAAGAGGATTTTTACTTGGAAAAAGTACTTTCCGATTGTCGGTATTTGGCGTCATTTTGTACCAAATACGGAAAAGGACAAGTCGGAATTTATACAGCCACCACTATGTGTGAAATGACCAAAATGACGACATTCGGAAGTACTTTTTCCGAGAAAAATACGGAAAAATGATCGCGATATTGAAATAAAAAATAAAACATGTAACAAGTAAGAGATAAGTAACACAATGTTAGGGAGAAAGGATATGAGTCTTTACAAAGTGGAATAAAGACATAGATTATATTAAAGTCTAAAAAAGTTCAACTGGTTTCAGACAGACCATCGTTTTTTTCTCCCGGACTTCGGATGGATAAGCACAGCAATATTTTAATATTAACCATTACTGTATAGGCATGCGTGTCTTAAAGTGTCTTAACAAATGAATCAGTGGTGCAAAGGGAATAGGCCTACAGATATGAACCTGAGTGAATTTACTGTTGTGCCTTTCTGAGATTGATCCTCATGGCTATGTAATGCAAAGGTTAGGTTAATTATTTTAGTGCCTGACCGTGGGAATTGTTTCCACTGCCCGTTCCCAAAATGGGGGCTGTCAGACGGCGGAGCCCTGTCAATTTTTTTGGGAAAGCTTTATTTAAAGAGCTCTTTTAATGATGCAGGTCAAGGTTTGTGGTGGCTCTGTTTCAAGTTTATGAGCCTCTAAAGGTTGACTTTACTTCAAGAAATTTCATGATTTATTTTTTTTTTTAATTCTCAAATGGACTTAGTTCCGACTGACCGTTCCCAAACGGGGGCGTCGAAGGCGGAGCCCTGTCAATTTTTTCAGGAAAGATTTATTTTAAAGAGGCTCTATCCATGATGCAGTTCATAAGTATGTAGGTGGCTCCGTTTTAAGTTACGACCTTTAAAGTTGACTTTTATTAGCCTTTTCCTGTCATTTTGATGAAAAAATCCACATGAACTAACGTTCCTACGACAGTTCATTAATGGGGAAGCTTTCAATTGATCTTTAAGACAACAAATCCATTGGCTATATATTCCTCTTGAGGACTACCTACTGAGTTCAGGTGAAACGCTGCTAAAAAAAAATATCCCTGATTCTAATAAATCCCTGATTCCAAGATCAATTCTCCCTGATTCAAGGATCTAATGGGTTGGCAGCCTGGGATTGGGTAACCAATAAAACGGCGTTTTTTTTTGGTTATATCTGGGATGAAGAAATGGATTCGAGGGCTCAAATTTCAGGACGACAATTAGAATGAGTGAAGAAAAATACGGCCTTTCATCTGATATCAAAAGCGATACTACTCCGGTTAAATCAGGGGTCCCACAGACGATGGACACGACATTACCATGAGAGTCAAAAAGTGGGAGATTAAAGATGCCATAAAAAAGTGGGATTAAATGATGCCATAAAGGAAAAACAAAGTACAGAAAAACTTCACAAACAGAGGAATCATACTATCGAGATCAAGAAATAGAGGAGTGAGGATACAAATACCGGGTCAGACACTTGAAAATGAAAAGATTGTACAAGGGAAGGGATTGAGACGGATAAAATCGGCTGGAGTTGCTTTGGAAGACATAAAGGAATCGTATGCAACAAAAATGTTCCGATGTCACTGCGACGGAGGCGTCTAAATCAGTGCATTCTGCCCAACAAGAAATATGGTTCCGAAACATGGTCAACAAACAATACTGAAGAAAAATACAATCAGCTCAAAGAGCAATTGAAAGGCAAATGCTGCAAATCTCCCTTCGTGAGAAAGTCAGATGTACAACTATCATCCTTCAGACGGAATTAGCAGATTTTATTATAAAAAATAAAACATTTAAAATGGATATGGGCTGGGCATGTTGCCCGTATAAATAACAACATGTGGAACGAAAGAATGTTGGAATGGCAGCCAAGGATGGGAAAAAGGAGGGAGGGAGGGCAAAAGAGGAGTGGAGAGATGTATTACGGCATACATGGTACAACATGGGAGAGACTAGCAGAAGATATGGTTGCTTGGAAAGAATCATGAGGAGGGCTACATTCAGCATTGGATTGACATAGCTAATAGATATATAGATAACAGACAGACAGACAGACAGACAGACAGTTAGTTATCGAGACATTTTGGCGAGGACATAGTTTACGGCATCGCGTAAATATTAGGTCGCCTTGTTGTCACTGGCATAGATGTGCTAACATAACCTGCAGTGGGTTGGCTTGAAATCTGTGTTGTAAACAAGCAGGCAGTAACTTTTTATCTAAGTCCAATTTTGAAGGAGTAAAGGTGTGGGTCAACCAACTTAAAACTGTGAAATCCCCCTGACAGGGAGCAAGTAGACGTACTGCATACTGCCGTTCCCACTGCTGAGACTTCAGATAGGACAGGTGTAGTTAGGTTGTGTTGCCTCAGCTGCTCGAGGTCAATGGTTCATTCCTGGTTAACCACTCACTGGATTTAATCAGTTAATAAATTCTGATTTAAATTCGTCCATATAAGAACTTTTGATTTAATTAGAATTTTGCTCTCCCCTGGGTTCATTTGAATGTGGGCAAATAACCATATTGGGAGGACTTAACCATCATTCCATGAAACAAGAAAAGAGTACTTCCCCACATCCTAACATCGGATATTGGAATCTTAACTCTGCTGAATGCTATGACTTTGAAGAGGATTTGGAGAGTAAGGGTGTGAACAGTAACCTCTCGGGATTAACAAAAGTGGTGGTGAGCGCTGTGGAAGGGGAGTTTGTAAAACTTGGATCTCTACTACTCCTACTACAGGATTCAAACAAAATATTCTGACTATCCTCTGTGTGTAGTTTTTTATATTTCATTAATATTTTTTCTCCTTTTCCGCTTTCTCTCACACTCGCCATCTCAAATATGTTGTTTTTCACTCTCAGTCGCTGCTGGCTGATTGGATACCATTCCACCTCTACTCAGGACCTCAAGTTCAGACTGTAGCGAAATCACCTGAGAAGTGTTGACGATGGAATTTGTGGCCAGATTAAAGGTATTTTTGTTCCTCCGCGGTGGTGACTAGTCGCTTCCTTAATTAACAGTTCGACGGCTCACAACTGTTGATGAATCCAACAGGAAATGGGACAAATTTGGTAAGCATAAATGTTTTGTTGCCTTGAGTTTTCTCAGGCAAAACTAAGAATATCACTATTGCGGTGTATTTGTATGTATGTCTCGTGCATTTTTGGTGTAGACTTTACATAATTGGATTATGTAGCTCAGTCTATCTACCCCTTAAATTTGTTACTCTATCTTTTACCCATGGGTTTCTCAAGTATGTTGAGTTTGGGTATCAAACTGTACAATTTTGCTCCAGTTGAGGAATTGGCCTGATTTTCCAACAATTTGGTGGAAAGGACCATCTGTATCAAAAGACATGAAAATAGTTCCATTCAGATATAAGTAGGCTGAAAGTAAGCAATAATTTAAACAGAGAATAATCCAATTATAATAATCTCGGGGACAAAACCACGATGTAAACTTTGTTTTAATATAATCGGCAGTATATTTCTGAACAAATGGCATGCGCTGTCGTTTGAATTGCATATCAGATTCCCGTTAAGGGTCGTCCACACTCCGTGTTTACGTGCGCATAGGCTTAAAATTTTGTTTCAAATTACTGACCAAGAGTATACTACTATAAAGTGTCATATGATTGAATACCCTTGGCCCCAATACCCCAATTTTTATGCCGATATTTCAAACCATATTGATAAAAGAATCCTGTGCAAAATTGGTTGACCAAAAATGAGGCACTTTTTTGCTCATAACATCCAAACTAAGCCTTTTAGCCCTAAGATTCACATGGTAAATGAGAAAAATAGTAACTTTCTTTAGGCACCAAAATTTTGGCCACTTCCAATAACATTTTGGCTATTAGCAATCAGGTTATAGACCTTCTTTTCTGATTTGTGCTTCAATTGGTTAAGTCTTTATAATTGTCCTCACATTTACATTATCAACATACTAATATAATTTAGAAAAAGAGAAATAAAAAGTTCCAACCAAGGGCATTAAAGTGGAATAAATAAAATAAATTATTACATTGTACCCATGCACCCACTGAGTATCATGGTTTTTTTTGTGTGTGTGTGTGTGGGGGGGGGTAATGGAATAAAGCACATGATACATAGAAGATGCAAAGGGCATAATGTATTAATAGAAAAAGTAGGGTAAGAATTTTTATGAGCAGTAAGAACTTTTCTGTCAGATCTCAAAAGTTGAGGACAACCAAACTGTCTGCCTGTGCTAGCTGAGGTATACTTGTGTGACTCCATTTCTTATGTTTTGCATTATTCTGTCATGATGTGTGTCTAATTTTGCTACTTGTCTAATTTTGCTACTTATCTAATTTTGCTACTTGTCTAATTTTGCTACTTGTCTAATTTTGCTACTTGTCTAATTTTGCTACTTGTCTAATTTTACTACTTGTGTGTCTAATTTTGCAACTTGTGTGTCTAATTTTGCTATTTGTGTGTCTGATTTTGCTACTTGTGTGTCTAATTTTGCAACTTGTGTGTCTAATTTTGCTATTTGTGTGTCTGATTTTGCTACTTGTGTGTCTGATTTTGACAAAAGAAGTCAAACAAGTATATCTGCATTAACTTGTCTGTCTGTGTGTGCGTTCATGCATGCTTGTTTGTTTGGTTGTTTGTTTTGGAGTAAGGATTGTGAAAGAATGCTTTATCACAATTGTATTTTGTAGACCATGATAGCAGAGAGCCCCAGGTACTCAGGCAGATGGACAAGGTATGATGAGCAGACATCGGCAAAACTCTCGTTACTAGGAGGCATGGCTTACTACATGGAGGCTCGCTACAAGGATTGGGGAGGTGGTGATTTTGTAGAGGTTGGCTTTGAGATGTTCGATGCACCAGTCACGTCTGGGGTCATTGATGGCGCTTACAATGAGGAGCAACAGATCAGAGTAGGCGCTACTTTGCAGGATGAGCGTCAGGTAAAAATTGTACATTTTTTGTCCAATTAAAGGCACTATCAGTGATCCACCTGAAAGAGTCAAAATATTTGAAATTTGCAGGATTAGTTTAAAAGTGAAGGATAAGTGAGTAGAATTGCCATGAATCATTTCTTGCAACTGAAAAATCCACATAAAAGGAAGAAAACAGCAGTATTCAAAGATAGGAATATCCATTCAATTATGCGTTGTAATAAGTGTCCGTACAGACAATAATGACATCCGATTTTGTCCTCATTAGGCTGCTTTTGGTCATCACTTGTAGGGTATGTTAGGATACTTATACCCGTTACAGACATGCAAAAATCTGATTTTTGATGTTTTTGATTTTTGGATTTATCAAATCACTGATAGTGCCTTTAAACTTTCTCAATGTTTGGCATAAAGATAGTTTTACATTAATTTACAACTTTGCTTTTGATAGAGACCTTTACTTTTGGTTAGTTATTCAGCCAATGTCCTGGATAAAAACCCAAGAAAGCCTCTACAGGAAGCTTGGGGTCCATTCTCAGGGATGGAATTGGAATAGCCAGGGGTAATTGCCAGGCTCTTTTTTGAAAGAGGGATGTGATATCAATCAATTCAATTCAATCATTTATTTTGTTCACAAAAATACAGCATAATGATGATAAATAATATGAGTAATATAGTACAGTGACAAAATAACAATAGGATTGAGAACAAATCCTCATGAATAAGTGCAAATTATAAAACATCATTATGATATGCATATACAGGTATGACTCTGTGTGTGTGTGTGGGACAGTGTATAACATAATGTTTTTTTATTTTTAAAATCTTCTTGGTTTTATTCCTTGAGTGGAAAAGAGAATTATAACTTCAGATGACAATATCATACCCATTAAAACACAAACTCAAATCAAGCCAATGCAACTCAATAACCGAGCACTTAAAAAATCGAAGTACTTTGCCTTAACAGTGTTTATTTTGCATTTAATTTTGTGTGCCTTTGGCTTATTTCTGGCTTGGTTTGATGCTTGTTTGGGTGTGGGTGTTTATTGTCAGTTAATGCTAATTCCCCCTTCAACCAGAGGATCAGAAAACACGATGTGGAAAGAATTTTTGTATTGTGCCACCACCATTGAATTTGGCATGCCTAACCGGAATAACTGCATGTTGAAGGATGTGGTGGGGGATAATGCGAACTTCCTCCCCAAGAGGTTTTTTCGAATTAACCAGTTGTGATAGCAGCGTTAATCATGCCAGCCACTGTCGAAGAAAAGTTAACACATGGCATGATCCTTTATAATTAAACAATATTCTGGCTACTTCTGGAACCTAAAGTATGTGCGGACACTTGACTAATCACACACTGTGATCATCTGTCAAAGTATAGAAATTGTCTGTGGCATTTCCCACAAATGTTTTTTTAAACTTGTGCATATCCCTTGTTTCAGACGGACTCAACAACAAATCATCAATGGGGGTCCACCCGTCCTCCATAAGTAAAACCCTGGAACTTTCAAATCAGATTAGCATGTGGACAAGAGGTAAACTTGAGACCCCTCACTGAAATTAAAGTTTTATTTACATCATGAATGACACTATTTTCATATTTTTTCAGTCTCTTACAGTAGTTGGTGCAAAGGAAGTTCAGGATGTAGATTCTGTACCTTGGTTGCAATGAAACTGATAGTGAGAATGTGATGGTGAATCCTCATTTAGTAATTTCATTCACTATCACTACATGGCATATACAGGTAGTACCTAGTTCATGAAAACTTATATTGAGAATGGTGATGTAATCCTGTGGAGTAATTTCAATTATCACTTACAATGGCAATATACATGTAAAGTCCCTTGGATGTAATGAAACTGATATTGAGAATGGTGATTGTTAATCCTTTGGAGTATTTCAATTCACTTTACAATGGCAAACTACATTACAGTGTTACTGATGGGGTGTTAAACTCTATACCGGAACCTGTACTAGAAGTAGCCTGGGCTAGAAGTAGCCCAGATATGCTTCAGTTTTTTATTGTTTTAGCCCAGTGAGGCTGAACATTGCTGAAGCTAGGGAGACGGGCAATTCTGGCCGGCACCTGCCCTTGAGTTCTAAACATGATGTCTCATTCTCACCTTTAGGCTGTTTTTATGAAATGTGTAACCTG